>JAWWEU010000385.1:0-12492 GCA_035583155.1 Acropternis orthonyx | reverse complement strand
GGGTGACTCTTGGGGCTGGGCCTGTGCAGGGCTGAGGGTTGGACTGGATGGTCCTTGTGGGTCCCTTCCAGCTCAGCCTATTCTGGGATCCTGTGACCCTGGGATTCTGGGATCCTGTGACCCTGGCTGAGAGGCAGCACACAAGAGCTCTGTGCTTGACCTTGATGTGGTGCAGGACACCTCCCCATAGTGATGGTAAGGGTTGCCATGTTGTAGAGAACTACAGACACAGTTGGTCACAGGCAGGTCCTGCAGCTGAGCCAATCCTGCCTGGATCTCAGACTGAGCCACGGGGTGGAGGCAGCGAGTGGAGCTGAGAGGGCACAGCAGCACCATCGGGGTGACAAAGGACATGGGACAGGTTGGGGTGAAGCTCCAGAGAGCAGCATCCCAGCTGTGGAGCTCAAGGAAGGGTCTCCAGAGCTGTGTGGGCATCCGGCACACTCCTGCTTTCTGGTCACCTTGAAATCACCCTGAACTCCCACCAAAAAGTTCCGGGAGGAATAGAGTGCAATTAGAAAGTGGAAATTTGGGTAATCCAGTTCCCCCATGTCAGCAGACACTGAGAAGCCTCTCCCTCCATCAGGCAGCGCTCAGGCTGTCAGAACATTTGACCAACATCACCTGGGGGATGGGGCTTTCAAGCAAGAACTCTTCATCCTAAAATTCCCCCTACAAAAAAGAGGTAGAGGCTTGGGAACATGTGCCATCCTCACCCACACAGTCCCCTGCAGCTCCTGTTTGAGTTACAGCCCTGCCCTGTCCTCCTCAAGGGGGTCTGTTAATGTTTCAGCCTCAAGCACTCTCTGAGGTGCCCAGAGCTGCTGACCATGGAATATGGAGCCATCCTTGGAATGTGGGATGAGGGGCATCTCCTGTGCTGGACGTGCCTCTGGTGCAGAATCTCTGAGCAGGGAGCTTCCCCCGCTTTGGAGTGAGCCAAAGGACATCAGCATTCCCAGGGTGTGAGTGATTTGACCTATAAAGGCAATCAATCAATCAATCAATCAATCAATCAATCAATCCATGGCTATTGGTTTGTCTGGATGGTGGATTCCAGCCTGACCTTTCTCAGGGGGCTGCACCCTCTGCCCAGTGTCACCCCCATCACCACAGGGCTGTCAGGAATCGCCTCCAATCCAGGTTTTGAGGGGTACAGTGACAGCACTGCCGTCCCAGGATTGCTGTGCTTTCCCCCCACTCTCACTCCTGTCACACTGCATTATCTTCCTGCAAGTCCTGAATCGTGTGCTGTCTAAAAGGGGAAATAGGAAAGAGCATAAGCTCTGGCAAGATACTTGTAAAATCATAATAAGGCAGGCCAAGAAATATTTCGAGGAACAACTTGCTAACTGTGTAAGAAATACTAACAAATCCTTTTGAAACACATCAGCAGCAGGAGCACTGCCAGGGAGTCTCCAAGGCCAGTAAATGAGTGAGGCATGAAAGGAGCAGCTCAAGGAAGATAAGGCTGGAGCAGAAAAGCTAAATGAATTCTTCATTTTGATGTTTGCTGTGGAGGAACTGAGAAAGTTCTAGCAGTGGAAATTCTCTTTATGGGTTATGAATTGGAGGAGCTGTCTCAAATTAACCAAATGAGTCATTTGAAATCCCCTCAGGGTTTGGAAGTGGAAGGCTCAGGGATAAATATGATAAAAAGCAAAGGCATTGGCATAGCATTTATCAGGGGAAGTCTGTCTTGCACACCCATTAGTGCTCTTTAAAAGAGAAACGGAGCATATGCAGAAGGAGGACACATGGATTATCCCAAATCTGTCCCCAGCATCAAGCAGGAGGAGGTGCAGAGCTAAGGAAATAGAGGGAGAAGGAAGAAGGATGTTCCAAAGTGCACTGTGATCTCCACAGGGGGAAGATGAAACTAAAGGGAGCTCTTCCATCAGAGAAAAAATATCCTGGGAGATACAATGAGAATCCTCGAGACTGTAAGTGTCACAACACAAATGAATAGGGCATTAATAGTCTGTTTCTTATAACCCCCAGCCAAGAAGAAATAATTTGTAACACACATGAGCAAGTTAAGGGGAAAAAGACAGAGGTATATTTTCCATTCAGCTTATAATGAAACTGTGGAACTCTTTATTGCAAGATATTTTGAGGCAAGAAGTCGTGCATGAATTCATGCAGCAATTAAAAGCCTATGAAGTTCTGTTAAATAGTAATTTATATTCCCTTGCTCAGAAATTCCCTGAATTAGAGTGAAGGCAAAGAGGAGGATCCAGGGCAAGCCTTGTCTCTGGCTTCTTCTACACTCGGGTATGAGGGCACAGGGGCATTTCTCCAGATCCAGGGCACATTTCCCTCCTCCGTGTCCTGCTCCTGACTCCTGGCAGCTGAGCTGAGGGATGTGAGCTGAGAGTGCAGGAACAGTCCTGGAAACCAGTCCTGGAAGAGAGTCCTGGAATGCCGTCCTACTCCAAGAGTAACTTGCAGAGATTTTCCTTGGAAGAAGGAAATTAATTCAGATTGATGCAAAGCTGCAGGAATAGTTCACTAGGTGTGAATGAGGAACAAATATTGATGGTCTTGAGACTCACCAGGGATGGGCCTGCAAACTCTTGGTGTGTCTGGGGAGTGGTGGAGACTTGGTGGTTTTGCATTCCATGTGTTGCTCCCCCTCAGTCCCCATTTGCTCCATGAGGTGGGAGATGCAACCAACACCTTGAATGTTTTTCTGCATCAGTCATTTCAATTTTGTAGCAATCCATTCTGAACACTGAGACAGGTTTTGTGGGATGAGAGCCCTGCAGAAGCAACCACAGAGTCATTAAGGTTGGAAAAGACCTCTAAAACCCCCAAGTCCAACCATCAACCCCACCCCTAAACTATGTACTCAGCTGGGCACATGTTACCCTGCAGTACTGACTTGCTTTGGCACTGTAATAAGGAAACCCAAAGTTTTCCCTACACCTTCCCAGATCAGGGTAAAAAAGTTCCAGTGATACTTGGACTTCATGGATGAAATGAAATCTTGCACAAGAACTCCGATAATTGGAGATGGGCCAAGGTTATTTGCCAAGGAAGTTCAGGCTTTTGATTCAGCTCTGGGTTCTTCCTCAGCTCTTTCTTTCTGAGGAAAGAAAATCGTTATTCTGGTCATGTGCCTCAGTTTTACTCTGGCTGAAAGAACTCCAGTTCAAGGCTCCTTTTTCATCACCTTTACGGTATAATCCACTGACAGATGTCTTTGAAAATAAACAGGGGAATGATGAAAGCTGAAATTCAGCATGACTAGAGCCTTCTGGTGGGGAGATGATGTGATACAAGTGCTTATATTCACTTTAACACCACAAGAGAAGAGGAGCCTTACACTGCAGTGGCTGCAGAACAATTCTGTGCTTCATCACTTTTCAGGAGACAGGAATTACGTTGTGCTTTTTTTTCTGTTAGCTGCTATTGGGTTTTTTTCTACAAGATCCTGACCTTTCCACTGTACCAAGGATGTCCACCTCAAGTTTTCTCTGAAGTTGTCTATTACTGGCCACAGCTAATGACCCCCAGCTCCTGTATAAGACACAGAATTCAGTCCTTGTACAGCCTCTCTGGGCTTTCAGCCTCATCCACTGCAGTCTGAGAAGTCCCAGGATATCAGAGGTTATGGGTATGGATCTTTCTGCATCGTTCACCTCCTCTTTTGCTCTTGCACTGCTTCCAGTTCTGCTGTAAGGTTTGTGACCTACAGGATTGCACAGCCTGAGCTCCCTCAGACCCCACCACTTCACACAGAATGGTTTGGGTTGGGAGGGACCTTAAAGCTCATCCCATCCCACCCCTTGCCACGGGCAGGGACACCTCCCACCAGCCCAGGTTGCTCCAGGCCCTGTCCAGCCTGGCCTTGGACACTCCCAGGGATGGGGCAGCCACAGCTTCTCTGGGCAACCTGTGCCAGGGCCAGCCCACCCTCCCAGCCAGGAATTCCTTCCCAATATCCCATCTAACCCTGCCCTCTGGCAGTGGGAAGCCATTATAAACATGTGAGGTTAGGATTCCTTTCCCTCAAGCAGGTGACTACAATACTTACACAGGATTTCAGAGGCCATTTTCACTGTCCAGTTACAAATCCCTGCAAGTCTCCCTACTCAGCCCTTGCTCATCACCTTAAACAAACCATTATTTCCTTAAAAAACCCCCATCTCGTCAGCAAATTTCCCATCAGTATTCAACTCTTCTTCCAGGTTGTATAAAACTGTATTTGTGAAATCAGGGATGGATGAGGGACCAATCACAGAATTCATAAAGCCTGTGGGGCAATGAGGATTTGGCACCTAAAGACAGAACCACCTGGGGTAAAGGGGGATCATTTCTCACCCCTGTCCCATTAGGCCAGGAAAGCCCTAAAAAGTCAAAAAAGGAGGCAGAATTCAAAGTTGGGATAATAATGTAGAGATTTGGTGATATCAGCGGCAAACACAATCCTGGGCAGAAACAAGAGGGTTCCCCTCCCCTCCCCACCTCCTCAGCTCCATCTGTGCTGCTCTGACAGCCTTGTTTTGGCAGGGCTTGGTAACTGTTATTTCACATTCAAAAACTTAATTTGCTGTATTTCATGTGTGTGAAAGTGGAACATTTCATTAAAATCCATCTCTGGTACAAAGAGCTGGAGACAAATGGTGGGTGTGATGTCCTTTGTCGGGGAGGACGGAGCAGGAATGGTGGCCCTGGTCTGTGACAGGGACAATTCCCAACCGGGATTATGAAATCTCCTCCAGAACCAAGTTGTCAGTGGAGGTTTCAGTGAGATGGGAAGCTCAAAAAGCGGAGCTGATTGAAAACTGGGAGTTTCTCCCAAGGGAAATTTCAAAGTGAGACAAAATTGTTGGTTGTTCTGCGTTGAAGTTTCCAGGCAACAGCTGGAAACCAAACCAGCCTTTTCCTTTTTGGAATAGGGCGTTTTTAACTCTTTTTTCAAATGGAAAAGTTCAGTTTTAGCATTGCCTCCTCCATGTTTCCCCCTGTGAGAGACAACAGACAAACAAGGGAGAGCAACAGAAGAAATAACAATGTTTTCACTCCTCAGCCCTTTTGTGCTTTGGAGAGCCCCTTCCTTTTTCTCTGCAAGAAGCACTTTTTTCACATTGTCGTGGTCACAGAAAGAAGAGGGAACTGCTCTCAGCAGAAAAAACTGGCCTTCTCCAGTGTAATATTTGGAGGGAAAAAAAAAGAAAAACAATGAAATATTTCACTTTGCTTTTTCCCACCGGCATTTCAAACTGAAATACAGAGAAGGGAAATTTTCATTAGTCAGACTTTCTTGGAGAAATTCTTTCCTAAGGAATGCCCCAAACCTGAACAACAACAATAAACCCCCAGAAGTCATTTCACACAAACAAAATCTTGTGCCTGCAAAGAGATTTGTTTGAAAACAAAACCCAACGCAACAAAGCAGAACAAAGGGCTGGGTGCTCTCTGCTGTGTCAGAGCTCGGGGTGGCTCTGCCAGGGGTGGCTTTGGCTGGATCAGCTGGGTTTCGTGGGTCAGGTCCCAGAGAGGACTGGAGATACTGCTGGGCTTGGAGCCTGAGCAAGGCTGGAAGGGAATGATTAACCTGCCAGCTAGGATGGTCAGAGGATGGAGCAGCTCTGCTGGGAGGAAAGGCTGGGAGAGCTGGGATTGTTCAGCCTGGAGAAGGGAAGCTTTGGGGTGACCCCACTGTGGCCTTGCAGTGCCTGAAGGAGCAACACGAAAGATGGAGAGAGACTGTTGACAGGGGTGACAGGACAAGGGGGAATGGCTTCCCACTGCCAGAGGACAGGTTTAGATGGGATATTGGGAAGGAATTCTTGGCTGGGAGGGTGGGCAGGCCCTGGCACAGGGTGCCCAGAGAAGCTGTGGCTGCCCCATCCCTGGGAGTGTCCAAGGCCAGGTTGGACGGGGCTTGGAGCATCCTGGACTGGTGGGAGGTGTCCCTGCCCATGGCAGGGGGTGGAATGAGATGAGCTTTAAGGTCCCTTCCAGCCCAATCCATTCTGGAGTTCCATGATTCTGTGGTCAGCAGGCCCTGCAGGGCAGAAGGAACATCTTTTATGCCCCTCTGGAGTGAGAGGGCAAAGCATCCTGTTCTCTCCACTCTGTCCATGGAGACCTTCTAAACAAACATTTTTCTCCAGTCACCCAGAAAAGAGCTTGGTCTGGTACCTCAAGAGATTCAAATGCCTCCTCGTTTTCCTCACAAAAATCAAGGGCAAACAGGAAAAATAGGAAAGGTATGGCAGGAGTGGGTCTGGATAAGCTTTAAGGTCCCTTCCAACCCAAACCATTCTATGACTCTCTAAAACTGCTATCACATCATCTGTCCAGCCCATTTCTTGTTCTGCCACCTCCAGTGTCTCGCAGACACATTTCAACCCTTGCTCTCGCCATCCTTTTCCAGCTCTTTTCATCTCCAGCCCCATTTCAGCCTCTCCATGCCCCAGTTTCCCCCCGAGCTGCCCTGCCCCACCTGCCCTGTCTCACCCACCCCACCCCAGCTCTGCTGGGGTGTTCCCTGTGCCCCTCTCCACGGGCACTCTCCCTGCACTGCCAACTCCTGCTCTCTGCCCTCCTGTCCTCTCCCCCACCCCTCATCTCCTGGGGCATTTGTGAGAGGGCACATTTTTCTCCCTCTGATGTGTGTGGGTGCTCTGAGGCTTTGAAACCTCTTTGCTGGTGCTGGCACGAGCCCAGACATGTGTTCCTGCCCTGCTGCCGTGCTTTGGTGGCTGGACACACACTGACTACAGCAGGATGCCCTGAGCCAGCAGCTCCATTCTTGGGCCATTCCCCCTTTTAAGGGCAGGGTTTGATGTCTGGCTCAGAGGGAGCTCTGATGTTTTCTGTTTGGATTAAACATTCAGCTCTAATAGCTGCAGAAAGATTACCAACTCCAAGCTTGACAGGAGCACCCTGGGACCATAATTATGATGTTGAGAAACAAAGCAGTGGCAGCACAACCCGCTCTGATCCTGTGCTTTGCTTTTCCATGCTGGGGGATGTTGCTGCTGCAACTCAGCCAGTGCTAACTGGGCCACACTGGGGAGAATCCCCCCTGTGCCGAGGCCCTCAGGAAGCCAAAGGAGGGATGTCTCAGGTGTTGTGTATCCAGAGGTCAGTGCTGTCCTTCCCACATCATGGATGCAGCTGGATACAGCAAATATTTCCTCTGGATGGAGAAAAAGCTGGACCAGCTTCTTCACAGTTTCAGAGGTCACCATGGTCTTGTCTAATGTTTATGCAGAGTCCTTATGTGGGATTTAGTGAACTTTCCTGGGTAACAGAGCAGTCATAGATCAACTCCCCCTAGGTGAGACCTGCAGGATTTAGGATCCAAGCTCTCTCCTGTGGATGTGGACCTTCACCATCACAGCACCAGTGAGATGGGAGGGATCCCTCAAGGCCATTGAGTCTCTGCAGGGTCAGTCACAGCAGGCTGTCCAGAACTGTGTCCAGGTGGGTTTGGAATATTTCCACAAGACTCCACGGCCTCTCTGGGCAACCTGTGCCAACGTTCAACCACCCTCACAGTAAGAAAACTTTGTGTGTTCAGAGGGAGTTTGATGTGGTTTAGCTTGTTCTCATCATCTTTTGCCCTGTTGGTGGAGGCTCCTGATGAGATTCTGGCTCTTACTTCATTCCCTCACACGGAACATTTGGAAACACATCCCTGAGCCTTCTCATCCCTAGGATGGCCATCTCTCCAGCCTCTCCTCTCATTAAAGAAGCTTTAATTCCTCATGACAGGCCATGTTCAAAAGTAATCATTTCATCAAAGTGGCCAAGCTCCTTTTGAACCCAAACTAAAGATGACAAAGGGAAGAAGAAAACCCTTTGTGCTTAGGGCACATTTTAGTCATCTCTCACCAGGTTCCTGGTGCGGGATTTTGTGCCACGATTTTCATTCCAGACTCTGACTGAGGATCTCCTGCAGGTGAACATGGAACTGGATGCTTCCCAGCCCTTGTCTTTCACCACCTTTGTCTATAAAGCCACTGACTGGAGACTCAAGATCTCCTCCTGATCTGCAAATAAAGAGTTTGTTATTATTCCCCAGGGTCAGGGGCCTTGGTGAAACAGCAATATTGTGGGGAAGTCAGGCATAGAGGCTGCTGTTCACCAAGGGTGGAAGGAATGCTCCTGTTCCCCAGCTCGGTCACTGGTGACCCCAGTTCTCTTCAGCTGCTCACCTCCTGGAGACACTTATCTCCTGCAGCCCTCAGGTCCCCTTTCCTATGGCAGATCATTCCCTGCCCCTCATTCAGGTTTTATGCATGTTCCTAGAGATGCTCCCAGAATCACTGAGGTTGTAAAAGCCCACGGAGCCCACCCTGTGCCCGATGCCCACCTTGTCCCCCAGCCCAGAGCTCTGAGTGCCACGGCCAGTCCTGCCTTGGGCACCTCCAGGGGTGGGCACTCCAAACCTCCCTGGGCACCTCCCTGGGCACCTCCCTCCTCCTCTCTGTGGATCTGGAACAATTCACCCACCAAGTGAGTCACAAAGAAGTTTAGGGAATGGGTTAGGAAGCCACGGCTCCCTTTGCTGGGTGAGAGCTCCAAAAGTAATTGAAATAACCTAAAGTAACCCACTTTTGCTGTTTTCTGTCTTTATGGACCTCAAAGCCTTTCCTGCAGAATGTTCTACCACAACTGCTCCTGCCTGCAGCCCCCCCGAGCTCCGGGCACAGCTGTGGGTCTGTGGAGGGCACCAGCTCTGGTCCCCGCTTTGGTGCCTCAGTAACCTGTGGGCAGTTGCACAGACGGTTGGGTGACAATGTCCATCCTGGGGTGGAGCAAGACTTCTCCCCCCATGAGGAGACTCCAGGAGGCTGTTGGAATGCCAGGGGCCCGAATGCAGCCCTTCCTCCCTGGGGCACTTCTCAGTGGAGTGAGGAATGCAGTGCCCACAGCCCTCACGGGGAGAATTTGGCCCAGGTTCTCCTCAGAAAGGCACCTGCACCCTGCCCACGAGTGTTCCGGAGCTCCTTCCTGCCCCTGGCACAAAGAGCCTTGGGCCTCTCTGCTCAATCCTGTTTACACAGAAACCTGAAAGTCATTAATTTGAGTCAGTTTTGAACGTCCCCTTGGAACTGTAATTAGCTGGTTCTCTCTCTGTGCTGATGCAGTTCCTGGTTGTGACTCCTCTCCTGCCTAATGAAGATGAGTGGCACCCCGTGGCCTCCAAGGAATTCTCTGGGCACCATCAGAGAGGACTCAGAGCATGAGCAGAGGTGTTTTATATTCATATGGGATAGGAGATTAAGCAGATAAACCAAGCAAATGATGGTTGTTCTGAGGGGAACACGTTTCCTTCGGGCTCATGCACAGCACTCCAACAGGGCCCAGAGCCCAGGGCCAGAGGTTATAAAGATTTATTTTCCAAAAGAATTGAATTCCACAGTGGGTTCAGTAGTGGGAAAGCCCCCTCTGGTCCCTTGTTCCTTCAGCCTCACAGTACAGGAGGCTTCTCACAGTGCTAATGATCCTTCATTTAAGCGAGTGACATTTGCATCTTAATTTGTGGATGTTGTTACTCTCCCCTCCTCTACAGTCACTGAAAGACTGAGGTTTTTGGTAAAGTTACCTGAGTGACATTTGCTTCTCAGTTTGTGAGTGTTGTTACTCCCCCGTGCTCTACAGCCACTGAAAAAATGGGGGGGTTTGGCACAGCTGCTTGTCCTGCAGCCAGTGCAAGTGGCACAAGGTCTCACAGCATTCCTGTTCTCATCTCAGGTCCCTGGGTTTGCTCATGACAATGAAACAAATGTCTCAAATGCCACATAACAGACTGTACTTCCAAAGCTCTGATGCCAAGGCAGCTTCCCAGCTGCTCCATTTCCCTCTCCCCCTTTAATCCATTCCCAGTCCTTCCCCAGACCACACGGTTTTGACCCTGGTGGCACCTTTCTCAGGAATGAGCTCAGTCCTCTGGACTGTGCTGCCAGAGCAAATAAAGCTGAACTTTGCCTTCAAACACAAAGGCAGAACCTTTCATCATCATTTTTTGAGTAGCTCCTTGGTGAATCACATCCCACTTCCACAGATGGAGTTGAAAGCTCTCCCAAACAGTGCAAACCAAAATCATATCGGGACTAAAAATATCTGGCCTAATCCTGTTCCTGTCAGCAGTGCTGGCAAGGAGATAATTCCATTGTTCCTTTTGATAGATGCTCTGAACCCGTGGTGATTCCCAACTCCAGGATCCATGTATTCGGAAGGGTAAGTGGCATGACACGACCACCGGCAGCACCAGTCCTGCCCTCCTGTCTGCTCCTGCCTCCAGCCAGCACACCCCTCAGGACCTTCAGGGAGATGGGATGCTGTGCTTCCCTGTCTCACCTGGGTCCCGACCCTGGGACCTCCTCACTGGGATTTTCAGGTCTGGGATGTTTTACAGCTGGATTCTCATGGAAAGAATCACAGACTCTCCTGGCTTGGAAGGGACCTGGGGGTACTGATTGACAGGAAGCTCAACATGAGCCAACAGTGGGCCGAGAAATCCAATGGTATCCTGGCCTGGATCAAAAATAGTGTGGCCAGCAAGACCAAGGAAGTGATCCTTCCCCTGGACTCTGCCTTGGTGAGGCCACACCTGGAGTATTTTGTTCAGTTCTGGGCCCCTCAGTTCAGGAAAGATATTGAGGGGCTGGAGCAGGTCCAGAGAAGAGCAACGAGGCTTGGCAAAAGGACTAGAGCACAAGTCCTGTGGGGAGAGGCTGAGTGAGCTGGGGGTGTTTAGTCTGGAGAAGAGGAGGCTCAGAGGTGACCCCATCACTCTCTGTAACTACCTTAAGGGAGGCTGTAGCCAGGTGGGGGTTGGTCTCTTCTCCCAGGCAGTCAGCAATAGGACAAGGGGGCACGGGCTTAAGCTCTGCCAGGGGTGGTCCAGGTTGGATATTAGAAAAAAATTCTTTACAGAGAGAGTGATCAGGCACTGGAATGGCCTGCCCAGAGAGGGGGTGGGTTCACCATCCCTGGAGGTGTTTAAACTGAGAGTGGACGTGGCACTGAGTGCCAGGATCTGGTAAATGGACTGGAGTTGGACCGAGGATTGGACTTGATGATCTCAGAGGTCTTTTCCAACCCAATCGATTCTATGACTCTATGAACATGTGAAGGGTCCCACTGCAGAACTCCAAATAACAACTGCTTTCTGGAGCCATAGTCTTGTTTATTCCCAGGGTATCCAAAGCCCTGGAAATCTTACCTGCCGCAAGAACTGCTTTCCAAGATAGTTGGTTGCCATGCTGGTCAGGTTCTTTCTGCTGCCAACTTTACACCTGATGTAACCATACAGGTTGGCTCCCTGGAGCACCACCCCCATCACAACCACTGCCTATGGCACAGGAAAATAAAGTCAGAGTCACATCACCTTATTTGTACAGTGCAAGATCTGCTCTGGAGCTGAGGAGGGAACTCACCAGCCACTTGACTTTGAATGAGAAGAGGGCACTGAAGGCAAATATCACCCAGATCATAGGGCAGGTAATGAGGCCTAACCAGAAAATTCGGGACTCTGCCTCAGACGAGGTTTTACTCCCTTGTGCTGACACCTGGAAAGAGAAACAAAGATGAGGGAATCTCAGAATATGCTGGGAAGGGACCCACAAGGATCATGGAGTGCAACTCTTAGTCCTGCACAGGATCATCCCCTGTGCCTGAGAGTACCAACAGGCTGCTCCATTCATTGTACAGATCTCACTGTCCTTAAAAACAGTGCAGAACCCCTGGGTTTTGCCTCCACTCGACGGCACCGGGTGATTTCAAGATTAATTTCTGAACACCTCTCAACAACATTTATGGGATCCTTTTGTCAATTTTCTCTCAGAAACAGTGGAGGCAGCAGCATCAAATCCCCTTGCAATGACTGGGGCTAAAAGGTTAAGTTTGGAAAACACAACACTTACTGCATGGTTCAGTTACAAAGCTTAGAAACAGCCAAAGGAGTAATTTTCTACCTCCAAAACCAGAAACAAGCAGAATTCCACTAATCCTAGCACTGGTAGAAATAAATATTAATACTTTTAGGCACCCAAGAAGGGTAATTCTTTTATTTACAAGCACAGAGGTCTGACTCACACCACACTGTTGATTTTATAAAGTCTGTACAGGGCAGGAGACCCCGAGCGAGCACCTCCTATAATCTGGACTGGATCAACATTTTATAGGCAAATTTACACCAACAGTTTGCACCACCAGCAGTTCAGCTCACTTTGCCCCTTTCCCAGTGTATTTTAGTTGTTCTGAACTAGCACTGTTTTGAGACAGAATGTGCCTGCAGTGAGTGTACAAACTGAGCTGGAGAAAGGTTTAGGATAAATCCCCCCAGCACAGCCGTGCTCCCATGGGATACAGGAAATGATCTCCACTGCACTCCACATCTGCATGGCATCAGCTCCATTCAGAGACATGAGAGTCACAGGATGGCTTGGGTTGGAAGGGACCTTAAAGATCATCCCATCCCACCCCCTGCCATGGGCAGGGACACCTCCCACCAGCCCAGGT
>JAWWEU010000384.1:0-12494 GCA_035583155.1 Acropternis orthonyx | reverse complement strand
CTCCTCTGGACTCTCCAGCAGCTCCAGGTCCTTGTGCTGTTGTTCCCAGGGCTGGGGCAGCTCTGCAGGGGGGTCTCACCCTGGGGGGGCAGAGGGGCAGAATCCCCCCCTGCCCTGCTGCCCACGCTGGGGGACCAGCCCCAGGGCATGGGGGGCTCTGGGCTGGGTCCTGTTCAGACTCTCCCCCACCAGCACCCCCAAGTCCTTCCCCCCACGGCTGCTCCCAATCCATTCCCTGCCCACTCTGGGTTTGTGCTTGGGATTGCCCCAGGCCATGAGTAGAACCCGCACTTGGCAGTGCTGAACTTCATGAGGCTGACACGGATCGCCCCCTCTCCAGCCTGTCCAGGCCCCCCTGGATACCATCCCTGCCCTCCAGCCCCTCCTGGGCTCACGGGAGGCATTAACGGGAGAAAGGAACTGGCACATTCCAAAGCACCGGCTCAGCACCCGCCGCTTTCAGCCCAGGAATGCACAGAGACCCAAAAATACAACTTAGTGAGGTGGGAGCAGCTTTGAGCTGGAGAAAAATGAGGACACTGAGTGTGTGTGTGTGTAGCCAATTTTCAGACATCTACGCAGCGACTCCCTGTCCCCGCGTGGATCACAGCGATGTTTTTAGGCACAAGCTCATGCAGGAGATATTCCTGCGGAAACTCACTGGACTGCTCATAAAATTAGAAATATATTCTCGGTTTTGCAACATCAAAGCTTCAGCCTCATGTTTTCACCTCTAGTTTCTGTATAAATAGAGGAGCTGTTTTCCTCCAATGTTTTTCAGTTTAATTTAAGTTTTCTTGAATTGAGTACAGAATGAGGCTCATTCCCTCTAATTGGGAATGTAGATCATGGAATGAGTTTGAAGGGGCTTTCCAGATGGAATGGGGAATATATATATATATGTGTGTGTGTGTATATATATATATATATATATATGTGTATATATATATATATGTATCTATCTAATAAAAAATTCAAATTATGTGGGTGCCACAGTTGTAAAAATAAAACCTGGTAAATAATTTAGTGTAAAAAAAAAAAAGGAGGAAAAAGTCAGAATATGTCAGTGAAAGTTATCTCTAAAAGGTGGGCCTAAAGGGTGAGAGATGCTGTGTTTTCACAGTGATGGCATCCAAGGTGCTGGGGAACCCTTTCCCAGCTGTGGCTTGGGAATGATTCTGTGTAAAGATCTCCCTCCTTGCCAGTGGCATTTTCATTTTTCCCGCCTAATTTTCCCCTGGAAATCTTGAGATCTTGCCATTCCAGTCAAGTCTGTGGGGGAAGAAAGAGCTTGCAAGGTGCCCTGGAAGCTCTCCAGTTCCACAGTAACATATTCTTCATGCCTGCCTGACTCTGGCTTATGCACTTTGCTGTATTTCAGCTGATATTTGACTCCCTGTCTGAATTTTCTTAGGCTTTTTGGCTCCTTTTCTCCAGCAGGCCTGGGGAGGGCAGGGTTGTGGCTCCCCCTGCTTCCCTGGGCACTTCATTGTTTGATGTCTTGACCTACTTTGAGGAACTTCCACACGTGTGAAGTTCAGCCAAACCATCTGAACGCCCTCTTGGTCCCCTGGGCCCCTTTGCTCAGAGGCTGCAGGAACACCCCCCACTCAGCTGGCAGCGTGGCCTTTGCTCTCTTGCCTCATTCACAGCTTTATGTAGCTCCATGAAGGTATTTTTGAGCTCTACACTCTCTATTTCTGTCCATAACCTCATGTTTTGATCCAGGTCCCCGCTTTCCGTGTCATGCTGTTAATTTTTTTGACCCCTGTCGTTACCGCTGCTCTTTCCAAGGATGGATTTTACTCACCAGCTCATCTTGCGCCTTGGGAATAAATACCTACTTGCTTGTTTGGAATGCCTGGAATTACCTTAATGTTCGCTTTGCACACTGATTCAAAACTAGTGGTGATTTCCTAGTTTCCAGCCATGCCCCAGCCATGAGCATTCCAGTCGGGGTGCAGAAACAGGTTACCTTGAGAAGCAGGACACCTAGGAAGGTGTCCTGCCCGTGGCATGGGGGTTGGAATGAGCTGAGCTTGCAGGTCCCTTCCAGCCCAAGCCATTCCCTGGCTTTGTGATGCTGTGGATGTGACTCCCAGGCTGGTGCCCGGCCTTGGCACTGCCTGCAGGTGGAGGGCACCAGTAACCCCAGTCCTGGCAGGCGTGATGCTCCCCTTGCTTTTCAGCTTCCTGTGGGTTGTTCTTGGGCTGTGTGAGGGGGTGTTACACAAGTCCAATCCTCCCTGCCTGCTACAGCCAGTATTTTAGGCTATTCCTG
Source organism: Acropternis orthonyx (assembly GCA_035583155.1). Taxonomy (NCBI): domain Eukaryota; kingdom Metazoa; phylum Chordata; class Aves; order Passeriformes; family Rhinocryptidae; genus Acropternis; species Acropternis orthonyx. The sequence goes on along the minus strand of JAWWEU010000384.1, from coordinate 10,213 downwards.
GCATCCCATGTAATATTAATCCTCATCCATATTGTACCAGCTCCTCCCACCTCGTGTCTCCTGTATGGGCCCCAGCCCAGCATTCAATGTCTCACTCGTCATCAGGATTGGGACACATTTCATGTGTGTCTGCGCTCCTGACATCCCATGGGGCAGAGAAGGGAGAGAGAGCAGCACCTTTGCTTCTTCAGTCTTTCCTACACTGCTTTCCCCTCAATCCCCACCCTCCCACTTACCAGTTTATCATTTCTGGTCAGGCTTCACCTGCAGCAACTTTCTGATTATTGATCAGCATCTCCTGCCCCCTCCCGTGCCGCTCTCATTGCTTAATTACTTGGAGATGCTCAAGTGGCTCTAATTCTCTCATTCCTATGCAGAAGGCCCTACAGTTGATCCCAGAAATGCCAAGGGAACAGGATGGACACTAATTGCTTCTTTTTGCTCCTGCTTCTCACTGCCCTGGTTTTCAGGAAATCATTTACAGTGTCCGCCCCCAAAAAGTCACAAAACAGGGGTGTTTCTACAACTCTCTGCCAGGAGGGGGGAGCCGGGGAGGGGCGGGCTCTGCTCCCAGGGAACAGGGACAGGAGGGCAGGGAACGGCCTCAGGCTGGGGCAGGGCAGGGGCAGGGGGGATCTTTGGGAAAAGAAAAAGTTTTCTCTTGTACTTTGTCAACAACTCCCTTTCCCTGATTGCAATGCCGAGCTGGCACCCGGAGCCCTGAATGTCCCCGGAGTTCTCCCATGTCTCCCTCCATCACTAAAACTGCTGTAACTGTTCTGGTCCTGCTGGTTGGAAGGGAAGGCTCCAGGGAGACCTGAGAGAACCTTCCAGTGCCTAAAGGGGCTCCAGGAGAGCTGGAGAGGGACTGGGGACAAGGGAGGGAGGGACAGGACACAGGGAATGGCTTCCCACTGCCAGAGGGCAGGGCTAGGTGGGATATTGGGAAGGAATTCCTCCCTGTGACTTCAGCCCGGTCTAGTGGAATGTGTCCCTGCCCATGACAAGGAGTGTGGAGCAAGATGGTCTTCAAGGTCTCTTCCAATCCACAGCATTCCAGAACTCTCTGCCAACAACACCCTGTGTCTCTGCAGCCCCACTGGAGCAGGGATTTACAGGAGCTGGACAGGACGAACCTCAGCAAGTCCACAGTGAAGCTGTTCACTGATGACTGGATTTCCATGGTTTTTTCTAATGGGCTGCAGGGAAGTAAACACATGTGCTAACATGAAAAATCAAGTTTCCTTTTAATGAAATGTTTATGCACAGCAAGTTTAGTATTAATGTTAAATTGATCTCTGGCATTTTTTTCCATCAAAAATTAATGGGATACAGTCTTTGCTTCTGTGCACCAAAAGCATCTTCTAATTAATTGTGAGACAACCACTGTAAACCACCACTCAGACAGTCCTGGGCCATTAGTTTTTTTAAGTGCACAACCACTCAATGAATAATTAATAGTGATTTATAGTGGTATTAGGCTATTACTGATGTATCAGCATTGCAGAGCAGGTAACAGTTTGGTATTTATAGCTGGGAAACAATGAAAATCAGGAACGAATATATAAACTGGTTAGTGCACATCTGGTGGCTTCATAAAGATCTGATTTCACACCTACATGGCAAGACACGGGTTGTGCTTTGTAGGAGCCCCAGATTGTGCCAGAGATCTGGACAAACTCTTCCCAAAACTTGGTCTGACATGGAAATGACCCCAGTGGCTTCTCTGCACAAGCTCAGGGGCTGCTGAGGGACCGTCCCAGGTCCTTGCAGTGCGTGACAGAAATGAATGTGGGTTTTAGAACCAACTTACTGTGCAACTGGAGGGCAAAAAGGAGCTCTGTCCATGGCAGCTGAGGCAGGAACAGCCCCACACATCCCCCACCCCACAGCAGGTTCCCACCGGAGCCACCTCCCCTGGAGAGCAGGGCCCTGCTCCGCTGCTTTGCACAAGGCAGGAACGTGCCTGGCTTGCCAACATTAATATTGATTAAAGAGGTTTATGACTAAGTGTGAGGAGGAAGCAAAATCCTGTGCAGTGCTCCGAATAATTCCCAGTGCTTATTTTTAGGACAGCATGAGATAATTGATTTACACCGAGCCCTTAAAGGGTGACAGAGCTGAGGGCCGGGTACTGCGTCCTATTCCTGGACCACACTCCCTGGAGCTCCATCCTTCCTTCCTTACAGGAAGAAACACGGAGACCTTGTGTCCATTCCAGTGCCTCTTTCTCAGGGCTTTCTGCCTCATCAGCACCTTTGGAAGCCAGAACGAAACCAGATCAGCTGAAAAGTAAAACTAGTAAATAGAATTTAACAGGGGAAACCTCTCCAAGAGCTTCTTCCCATGTGCTTGTTTGCCAAGCTGTGGCTTTTTCTCAGATGTTCACACACGACAAGCTGAAATTAAAGAACCCTCCAAATATTCAACATGGGACATTCCAGCCTTCAAAATATTTACCTTGGGAGGTTGTAAGATACTGGGCTTAGAGTGAACGTGTGATGATGATGATGGCGATGTCTAAGGCAGAAGAGCAGCCCAGGAAGGGCAGGGAGAGCAGCAAGTGCAGGATGCAGGGAGAAGCAAGTGGGAGGATATCCAGGAGGACTGGAGTTTGCACCATTGGGATCACACAATCCCAGACTGGTTTGGGTTGGAAGGGGCCATAAAACTCATCTCATTCCTCCCCCTGCCCTGGGCAGGGGACACCTCCCACCAGACCAGGTTGCTCCAAGCCCCGTCCAGCCTGGCGTTGGACACTTCCAAGGAGTCAGAGGTCCCTGTGCCAGAGCCAACCCGCATAACCAGGGTCAGGGAAGCATCTTTATCCCTGTTCCTCTGCGCTGTGTCCTTTCCACCATAGACCATCCCATCCATCCCATGCATGGTCTCCTGAAGAGAGTTAGTGTTGCAGTTCGTTCCGTGGGTTTGGCCTCTCCTCACACCGAGCACCTCCCGGATTGGGAAGAATTCCCTTCAGCCCCTCCTTTAACGGGACCTATAAGGGAAAAGTGAGGGGTTCACCCCTTGCCCCCGTTGCTGTGCTGTGAGGGGGGCGTGGGTTTGCCCTGCCCCTGCAGAGCAGAGCAGAGCAGTTGTCCTGCAGCAGAGCCCCCCCAGCGGCGCCGGGAGCTGATTCAGCGGCGTGGAGCCTTTCCAGCCCCGATTGTCTCCCTCGGTTGGCAGGGAGGATGGGCTGAGCTGAATTTTAACAAACCCACTTCCCTGCCAGCTCCTTCAGCACCAGTGGCAAAAAATAAACGGGGAGTTTCAGCCTGAACACGAATCACACGCCACTGCCCGCAGTCGTGTCTTGGGGAGGTGCTGCTGGTGCTGTGGATCTCCTGGTCTTCAGCCACCCACAGAGATCATCTGAGGGTCAAACGAGGGGACAAAGCCTGCTCTCTCACTGCAAAAAAAAAAAAGAAAGAAAGAGGTATAAAAGGCATTTTTTGCACCTTCATGTGTTTGGAAACACTCCCCCTCTCATCCAAATTTGTCTTGGATCTCTTTGCTTTGGGATTTTTTTAATTCTTTTGGAACCTGGAAGGTCTGACTGCTCTGGGAAGGCAGTGGCTGCCATCCAGCAATCTAAGAGGGAACCAAGTAAGATCTAAAGAAAAATCCCAACAATTAGAGAGGCTCAAATGCAATTAAAGGTCAGTCCCTGTGGTTTCCCGAGGTAGGGAGCAAGTTTTGGAGGATGCTGGCATCTCTCCAGCTCTGGGGTTTCTAAGGAATACGTTTACCTGTGCTCACCTCCCTTGTTTTTCAGGAAGCCAAAAGCTGGGAGGGTGTAGGATGCCAAGAGTTTGCCACCCTATTGTATCCATGTATCCATCCCACTTCACAGGACTATGACATCCTCCCTCCGGGCATTTTGCTGAGAGAGGGATGAGCCTTTGGAGCAGGGAAGGGCAGCTCCCGGAGTGTCAGCAACGAAGCAAAGCCCAGCACCAAACCCTGCCGTGTTCCCATGGCCGCATTCCCTGGAGCAGCTGGGACAGCCCAACCCAGCACATCCCAGGGACCCCCAATCCCCCCTCCCCAACAATCCCACTGGCCCCCCATTCCCAGGATGTGCCTCCTCGTGTCCTGCAAGCCTGTCCCAGAGGGTGCCTTGGTGTGAGCCCGGGCAGGGAGCACCCGGCACGGGGCACGGGGGCGGGTGAGGGGCAAACACCCCTCGGCTCCTGGGGCCGTGTCCCTGGGGCCACCCTGGAGGAGCAGGAGTGTGTCACTGTTGTCACAGAGGCAAGGCAGACGCGGAGCGTGTGAAGGCTGTCGATAGAGGGATAAGTGCGGTAAATGGAGAGAGCGCTTCCCTTTGTTCTCCACTTTTGATGTTCTGTTTAAATCAAGCATGAGCTCGACGTCTGCTCGGTTTTACTTTTGAACTGTAATTAAGGGAGACCAGAGATCTCTGGAGTGTTGTCAGCTGCTTACTTTTGCGTGCTGGCTCATGTCGAGATCTGTCGTGTGTTCCCGGCGGAGAGCGGGGGATACAGAGCCGGGTTCTCACAGCCCACCGAAGCCGTCTGTGCACCACAAACCTCTCCAGGCAGCTCTTCAGGCTCTGCTCGCTTCGGGGCAGCTGCAGGAGTCTGTCTGTCCCAGGGGCTCCTGGCAGAGCTCTCCCAGTAGGAGAGCAGGTGTCTGGGGCTTCTCCTCGGGGGGAAGAGATGCTCTCTCTGCCCATGGCAAGCCAGACAGTATCGGGGTGTCTTGAAGGACACAAGAGGGTTGGGGAGCCCTGGTTTTGCTGTAGCTCCTGGTGGGACATGTGAGGGGACAGAGGTGTGGTCAGTGCCACCAGCCCTGGGGGACGGGGTGAGGGAGCAGCTCCTCGCCCTGGTTTGGTACTGCCGGAGTGGGGTGGTGGGGCTGTGTCCTTTCTGTCCCTGAAAAATTGTCCCAAAGGGGCCAACAAGTCATGAGGGGCACTGGCAGGAGCTGGGTCTGCAAATGCTGTGCTGCAGCCCCCATGCCTGGGGTGGGTGAGGCAGAAACACGTGTGGGGCCTTTGCTGTGCAAGTTTTAGGGGCCTGGGTTTGGGGGTTGTCTTGTTTTGTTGGGGAATTGCGATTTTCACGTGATCTGAGGCTGTTGGGAGCTGCCCAGGGAGCCTGGGATGGCATGTCAGGGACAGGCACACTGAGCTGGGAAGAGGCATTGCACCTGCTCCCCCCGAAACTGGGATTGGCTTTACATTCCAGTTCAGGAATTACAGCTTGGAACAGCATCGGGCTCCCCAGAGACCTGAATGCAGAGCCAGGAACAGACAGATTGAGGTCCCTCATATGCCTAAGCAGAGGCTTTTCAAGGTCCTTGAGAGAAATATAAAGAGTAGGTGGGAGCCCAGCTTGAAAAGGTCAGGCAGGGTGCTCCAGGACACCCCTGAGCCTCCTCGGGGCAGAGCGGATCACAACTCTGGTCACACCTTCCTGGAAGTGCCTTCAGGCTCTTTTGCTGTCAGACAAGACTCTGCTGTTGTTTCTTTGTGCTCTGGCTGTACTTTGCATTTTTTGCTTAATTGAATGGGTTTGCCTGTAAGGAACTCCTGCGAGCTCCTTATCCAGCCCCTGGCTGTCCGATGGCCGGGAGCTGCGGAAGCTCCTGGGAAGCTGAGGCTGCTCAGGGCTGGGCTCCAGCTCAGCTCCATGGCTGGCTCCACCGTGAGCTTCCCATCCTGTGGCTTGCAGGCAGTTTGTTGTTTCACTGCTGGCCACGTGCTGCTGCCAGTGTGGCTATTTAGCAAAATTAAATACAGTGACTATCAAATACCACAGGTCGAGTCCCGTACGATCTGGGATGATTTCGCTGCTGTTGTTCTACTTTGGTTATGGTTTTAATTTTAATTTTCACATTGTGATCTTAGTGCTTCTGCCCTGCTACAGAATGTGCAGTTTATCCCTTACCTGTCAGCTGAAAACCAGGAGTAACAGGAATCATGAGTAAGAATAAGGAGTTTTAACTGGAGAACTTGTGACAAACCAATTAAGAAGGAAAGGGGAAGGCACCAAATATAAAGAGCTCAGACTAGAAGGGTGGGCAGGCCCTGGCACAGAGTGCCCAGAGAAGCTGTGGCTGCCTCTGGATCCCTGGGAGTGTCCAAGGGCAGGTTGGACGGGGCTTGGAGCAACCTGGGACAGTGGGAGGTGTCCCTGCCCATGACCCTCCAACCCAAACCATTCTGGGATTCTACCTGTCACATCTAGGGTGGGAATGAAGTTTTGGGAGGTCACTTTCACTGCTGTGAGGGTTGTGCTCTACACAGTGATGGAGGGGGAGGGCAGGAGAGCACGAGAGAAGCTGTGGGGAAGGAAGGACATGGAAGATGTGGTGCCTCTCAACTAGTAACTGTTGGAGCACTGCAAACACTCTTGGTCCCCCCAGGAGACGAGGCTTGATCCTCCCTCCTTCCCAAGGCAGGGTGGGGAGAGCCTTGCTGGAGCACCAGAGGACTTGGTCCCTCACTTGACAGAGGCTGCAGGATGGAACTCTGTAAAAAAGGCTTTGTAACCAGCAAAGGAGATGAAAAGTGAGGCTTCCCACTCTTTGCACTCCCCAGCCACATCCCTGCCCGGGCATGGCTACGTGCACAGTGTGTCCCCCGTGGCAGGCTGGGCACACGGAGCAGCTAATGCAAGGCACCATCTCTTCCCATACTCACTTGCTATTTTTTATAGAAGAAAATAAATTTTTTAAGTTTTTTTTGCAGTGTCTGTCCTACAGCATGGACAAGAAAGGTTGGATATAAATAATGTAGGGCTGCGTCCTCTCCTGAAGGGAAGGAAAACACAGGGAGCCTGGGGAAGAGGAACAGAGCAGCGCCCTCGATGGATGGGGCTGAATCAAGCGAGATGGAGATCCCAGCAGGTCACCAAAGCCCTTCTCCTGACCGTGGGGAGAGCTGCTGGCCACGAACAGCCACAGCTCCACAAGCCAGCCCCAACCCTCACAGCAGCTCTGAGGCTCGTGAGGGCAATGAAATATTCAGCAAAGGCAGAATCGCAGAATCCCAGAATTACTTAGGCTGGAAAAGAACTCCAAGATAATCAAGTCCAACCATTACAGCAGCATCTGAGCACAGAAGCCCTTAACTGGGCTGTGCCCTGGGAACTGCTGGGAGATGAGTCCGGAAAGGAAGGCACCATCTTCCACCAGCTTTTCAATCAACTCGTCCAGTTGAGTTGGAATATAAAAGAAGTTGTGAGCATTAGTGGGGGGGAATCAGAAAGGTTTTGCTTTGGCCAAATGGGGAAACTACAGACCTAGACAGGATCCAGAATTCAGAGCAGCAGCTGGAGTCCTGAACAAGTGTGAGCTCCTGCTGGGTGCTGGGACTAAAGGGGGACACACAGGCACTCTCCAGGCATCCCAGCACTTTGGGGCCAGTGTTAGGATAGGTGTCACCTGGCACGAGGAAGCTCTTTGGGAGGAAGAAGTTCTGCTGTGTAGGGCCCATGAAATCCTCTGTGTCCCCACGAGCCCCGTGAGCCGCCCGCTCAGGGGTGTATCCAGCAGACTTTAAGGGCACTTTTGAGTTCTTTTATTGCTTGTTTTCTCCTTGAAGAGAACTCCATCAAAGGGGCATTGCCAGGAGAGCAGATCACAGCCCAACTCTGACAAAAAATAGGTCTGCTTTAAAGCCATGGCTTGTTCCAGCCCTGCTCGTGCCCAGGCCGTGCCTGGCGGTCTCCAGCCGGGAACTGTTTGTTCGGATAGACACTGTGGGATTCTTCCCTGTGGGACACGGACTGTTCCTGTCCCTGCTTGGCCACAAAGCTCTCCGTGGTTCCTGTGCCACCCCTGGGCTGCAGGAGGCTCTGGCTCTCATCCCTCAGAGGTTCCTCGGAGAGTGACATGGCTCTGACAAAGAGCTCATCCTGGCTCTGTCTCCAGCCCCTTCCCTTGTCCCACTTTATTTGCAGCAAACAAAAGAGTTAAGAGCATTAATGCCATCCCTTCCAACTTTTACAGCCCATAAATAGAACTCAGGGACTACTTAGATGCCAACCCCCCCCCATCCCTGTCTGGTTTGCAAGAGGAGATGGAGGGATTTGATCAGGGAATGATTTGCTCCTGCCACGTTCCTTTCCCAGTGTGCTGTGCTGAACAATCCCGCAGCCCAGCACAAGTGCTGTGTTCCCTTTGAGCACAGCAAGGTGGTTCCAGCTCGCTGGCACAGAGCCCTCCACAAATGGCTCCTGAATTCCCCTAACTGTGGCCAACCAGGGGAAGTGCTGGATCCTTCACATGGGATGGGCAGCCCCGGATGGCCGGACACACTGGGAATGAGAGGCTGGAAAGCAGGGCTGGGAAAGGGCCCTGGGGGTCCTGGTCAGTGGCCAGTTGACCCTGGAGCCAGGAGGGACATCCCTGTCCTGGGGGCATCAGGCCCAGCATCGCAGGGCAAGGGATGGGATTATCCCGCTCTGCTCTGCACTGGGTCCCTTCCAGCTCAGCATGTTCTGGGATCCTGTGAGATCCAAATATCCCAATTTAACGAGGTGCCAGAACTCCTGCTGCTGCAAAGGAGGAGAGCCCAAGGAATTCCCAACTCCCAGTGTGCTGCTGGGATGGCTGAGCCCCAGCGCCAGGGCTGGGACAGCAAAGCTCTGCCTTCCCACTGCTGCATTTTGGGTTACTTGGGCACAAAAGAGCACAGACAAATCTCTCCCTCTTTTTGCAGAATTTGAATATATGACTGTCATTTTTAATACCTGGGCTTCTCCAGCTGTGCCTTCCAATTTTGCATTACCATGAGCTGCACCTTCTTCCGCGTTTTCTCTGGCAGACCTATCAATTCTAAGCTGCTTTCTTCCTCTTGGTTAATTGAAAATGTCAGTTATTGTAGTTGATGATAATTTCTCCCCTATTCTAACCCTGGCTGTGGTAGTGATTGTTGTGAGAAGAGACTTTATCCTAAATCTAGTCATAAAGACACCGTAAAAGCCTCTGCTGCCACAAATCAGTCAGGAATTCAGGAGAGCTACTTGGACTAACAAGGATTTAAACACCAGTGCTCACATATCTAATACTTTTTAGGAAAAATACTGATATTTTTCCAGTTTCTCTTAGTCTTGTTTTCAGTTTTGTATATTTTATGTCTGCCAGAGCTGCTCTTGGCTTTGTACAGAGATATTGAGCCCCAGGAAGGTAAAGGGGCCTGAGGAAGCAGCACCTGCTCTTCTTGAAGCAGCGGCATCAGAGCATGGAGTGCTGTGAGCCACACTCACAGCAGTGCCAGGAAGGGCCAGGCAGGAGCTTTGGCTCCCCTGAATGCAGGAGCTGGAGCCAGACAGGCTGCCCAAGCCCCCCAGGCTGCCCTGCAGGGGAGCAGGGCCCTGAGAAGACAACAGACACTTGGATTATGCTAGGATGTGTTCCCTGGAGAAGTTTGCTTCTCTGTTGTAGAGGGCGGTTTGTTAGGCTTTTTCTACAATAGCTGAGGTTTGGGAAGATGGGTCACTCCCCAGCTTCCTGAAAAATCCAAACCCAAGTCAAAGATGAGAAAACAGCCCTTTTTTTAATGTTAGCTGTACCACGAGTTTCCAAAAACACTTCAGTGCCTTCAACCCAGACACTTACCAGGAAACTTCGGTGCTTACGGTGCTTCCAAAGTGCCACCCACTGCAGTGCTGGGGTTCTCCCTTGCAGAGCTGCCTGGCTGGGGGGCCAGGGCACAGATGTGGGTGGCACGTGGCTGTTGGGGGAGTTTTTATGGCTTATAAAAAATGACACTACTAAATGGAGTGAGGCTGAGATTTTATGGGGTATGAAATGCTGCTGACATACTGTAACCTTCAGTGGAGACGATCATCGAGCAGTTATTTGCACCAGGAGTTTGGTGGAAACTGGGTATTTACCCCAGTCTGGGGAAATTCCGGACCTGCAAAGAGGGGACTGCTGAAATAGCAAAGAGCTCGGACTCCTCTGTGTCCCTGGAGAGGAAAATCACCCTCATGCCTGCCCAGGCTCCTCCAGCAGATTTGCACAGCCTTGGAGAAGCTCTGTGATCATATTCAATACTTAATATTGTCACAGAGTCACAGACTGGTTTCAGTTGGAAGGGACCTCAAAGCCCACCCAGTGCCACCCCCTGCCATGGGCAGGGACACCTCCCACCAGCTCAGGTTGCTCCAAGCCCTGTCCAGCCTGGCCTTGGACACTCCCAGGGATCCAGGGGCAGCCACAGCTTCTCTGGGCA
>JAWWEU010000383.1:0-12508 GCA_035583155.1 Acropternis orthonyx | reverse complement strand
TTTGAAATCTACAGTGAGTCTTGGTGTGATTAATCGGGTGGAGTCCTCTGTTCTATTAGCCCCCAGATATCTTAGTTGTCTCTTTCAAACTAAGACAGAGGCTTGTGGCTGTGTGGGTTGCTCGGGAGGGAGCAGCCACTCACATGTGGCTCCCTTGCAGGAGATTGCAGTGAAGAGCAGTAATGTGCTGTGCTGGCACTGACAGAGCTTGAGTTCCACAGACTTCACTGTCTTCCTTCTGCATGGGTTTGTGGGTGTGACTGAGAGCTGTACAGCTTTGTTTCTGTTCTTAGGGCTTCCTGTGTGACTATTTGATATAAAAATAGCAAAGGAAAAGACAAGACATGGGAAATGGTATGATATAAATCGGAGGCCCTCAGACCGTGTCTTGGTGGGGCTGTGCATCTTCCCTCAGACCGGGTCCTGAACCTGTTTGTTTCTTGTGCTCTTGGTTTCTCTGTGTCCTTGTGCCCTGTTGTGACTGTGGTTTCCCTGTGCAGTTTAATCCAGTGCTGGCCCTTTTCACACAGGGTGAATCAGAAGGCTGCTCTGCACCTCTCATGGGATGCTGCAAGGTGGGTATGTGAAATCTGGAGATCATCCACTCAGCTTTCTGCAACCAGTGTTGGGTGTGATGTCTCCAAGATGACACTGTGTTGTCTAAAGCTTCCTTAGATGACTGAGATGAATATGCAGCACCTTCAGTGACCCAGCTGAGTCCTTCTGTGCACTGGTCAGTTTTAAAGCCAGTGGATGCTGGAAATAACATTTTTGTCATTTCTTCCAAGATGTTGTGAAAACTGAGCAATGCTGAACTTTATCTGAATGGACTATCTGCACCCTGACAGGTAGATGGTTTCAGTCAGCACCTTTTGTTTTCCTGCTTCAAAAGGCACAGTCTTTCAATTTGCCTGCCTAAAAGAGCAGAGCTACTGCAGGCTCCTGTGCATTGCTTTTCTGTGTGTGTTTCTAAGGTGGTGAGGCACTTCCTGTTTATCTACAAAAATCTCATCTTCCAACTCAAACTTGGCTCTCTGGGGACCTGACTAAACCAAAGCTCAGGCTCAGCCTTTCTGTGCAGGTGAAGCAAACCATGCAAAGATTTCACCAGCCTTTGCATCTTTGGATGGTCCAATAAATCCTCTGTGTCTGTTCAGTCCCATTCTAGTCCCAGATGTCAGATGTTGTTCTTGGGCTGCTTCAACCAGACCTTGTTTTTCAGCTTAAGGCCACTGAGGTAGAATCTGTGGCAGAGAAACAGAGCTGCTTGTAGTCTGTAAAAATAGTTGTACCTTCACCATCTGAGCAAGAAATGCAATCAAAAGTCTGTTTCTGAGCCGTTTCATACCTAACTTACTCCAAGCTACCCAGTCTTTCACCTAAAATAATTCATCTCTAGTAATACAAGGATTGGCCCACTAAGACAACAAGAGCAAACTGGATTTTTCTAGAAGACAGTTTTCTACTACTTTTGTTTTAATGAGGACTATCAATGATTTACCAGAATGGTAACTTATATATTTGAAAACCCAAACAAAATATCAACATCTCTAAAGGCCTGAACTAACAACTTAGTGCAGAACTAACTATCCACACAGATGCTGTGGCTGAGTTCAAAGGGGAGGGGGAAGCAGACTGCAAGTGCAACATAAGCACAATAAACCAGGTAGCTCACCAGAAGAGCAAGGTAGATGTGTGTGTGCCTAACAGCTCTGGTGTTAAGGTGAAATATGAAGACAGAAGAGCCTTATTTTCTTCCATTAACATGAGTACAAACCCTCTGGTGTGTTCCTTGCAGCGTGAGATCTGGTACATCTTTCCTTTTCTACCGGGGTGCAAATGTGTAACCAGGTTAAAGACTCTCTGCTCACTGCTGTAAAAACCTCAGGTGCAAATATTGCAAAGAGTAATTTTAAGACCATTATTTCGCATGGTGTCCAAGCTAGAGCTGAAAAATTGGTGCAGACAAGGGGCATTGAGTGTTCTTTTCAAACCTCAAAAGGCACCTTGATCTTTATCTCATTTTTATCTTCTTTGCCACAAACCCAGGCACAAAGCAGAATCACTTTTGTGCCAGTGCTGGGAAGAAAACTTAGCATGACATGGGTATAACAGTTACTTTTGAAAAAAAAAAAAAAAACAGAAATTAATTTTGACTGGGGGTCAGTCACTGCTGATCATTTGTTATTTCCATTGATCCATTGTGGATAAAAACAACATGCAACACCTTAACTAATCAATCATCCCACCAAGACAAAACCAGGGTGTGCTGTATTTCAACATTTTCTCACACTTTATTCATGAGAATTCTTTGAAAAACAACCTTTCCTTTTCCTCACCAAAATACAAACACACACACACACACACACACACACCAGTGTTCACTTGATTTTGGTTAATAATAGCTTTAGACATTCATGATGCTTGAAGAACTTTGCATGAGGTAGAGTGAACTGGAATGAAAAGCTGGATCCTTGGAAGGATGTTCCTAGAAACTCATAGAAAAATTCTCCTACAAACCTTTATTTGGGAGAAATGAACCTCACTTGGTATCATCTTTCTCACAGGTTCATTTTACATGTTTCTATTCTAGGAAAAGCTTCCTCTCCTCCCCTTGGATATTCAAGTAATAACCAAAGTACAGTAGAGGCAGAATATTTCTTGGGGGGAGAGAAGGGGGTCGAAAGCTGACTGGTTTTATTCCAATATTTAAGAAATAAACACTGCATGGGCTGTGATTTGAATTCTATTGTTGCAGTAGAGCATCCATTGGTCCTTCTTAATGAAAGGAAGCTTTCCCAAAAGAGAAATAACCATCCTGGAAGGAAGTTAGAACTGAGACTGCAAAGTGGTTGTCTGGAGAAGTCCTGGCCACGTTTATTGGTGCACATTAATGCAGGCATATTCTGTCATTTCATTTACTACAGGTTGTTCCCTTCTTTTGCATCTTTCTGCAGAAGCAGAATGATTTAGTACAGCATATGTGAGGACATCTGGGCTTTTAGGTAAAACTGAGATGGGAGGAATGGCAGGATTGTTGCAAGGTGCATTAGGTGCTGTCCTCTGAGCATTCCAGGGAGGGACATCATTGTCATAAATTACGCTGTCCTTCAAGGCCTGTAGTGGGCTGGCCATGGAACAATAAAGTGAGGAGCTTTCTTCTGAAGCTTGAATTCTTCCAGCAGCATGGAATGGAGCAGCTGCTGGACTCCTGACCTGCAAAAAATAGAACAGTTCTTTGTTGCTTTTGCTCCTACTAAAATAAATCACTCTTCTGCCTCCTGCCTTTCTCTATTTCCCTTCCCAAACTCTTGTGTGTTTTATTGTAAGATATCAACTGATTTAGCATTTTATGAGAGCCCTTCTGTACTGCTCATTCAAGGCTTGCCCTTACCAGTTTATGAAATCTTTCGTATTTTCACCTCCAAACCCCACACATCCTTTATCTCATTGCCTCCTAGTCCCTCATTTCTTGCTCTCTTGCTTCTTATCCTCCTTCCTGATAGTCTCCAAATAAATCTTTTTCTCCTTCTCCAAAACCAAATTCCTCTATAAATTTACCCCTCTCTAGTGGAGTCATTTGCTGTCATTCAGTTTTATAACCACTTAGACTATACTGCTTTTACTTTTCTTTCCTCCAACTTGCCATTTGGGAGCTCTACAACCTGTCTGGTGCTCTCTAATCCCCACCAGCACTACCCCAATGACTGAGAGTTGTCAGCTCTGGTTGCATCTTTAGCATTCTGCCCATCTGATTTCCCTGGAACTAATTGCAGGATCTGTGTTAATTCCTGCTTGTCACATATTAAAATCTTTCTTTTCATCATTTTCCTGTCTCTGTGGGTCATATTTTTTCTTACACAGATAGTTTGGACAAGACCAACACAGGTGTTTCAGATGCCTAAACTATTACTGGAAGGAGTCAGAAATTAATATGTTTTAAAAGAAATTTAGATGCCTAAAGTACCTTTGTGTCGAGACCCTCAGTTCCCTCCCTGAGCTCAGCTGTGGTGATATCTCACACCAGACAAACCATCCAGGCACACAGAAGGTCCCTGATTCTGCCTCTGCCTCTGATCCTATGCCATATTTTGTGCTACATAAAGGTTTGTTCTTGCTATGAGGTTTTTCAGGACAGGGTCAGGTTTTCGTGATGGGAAAAGTTAAACATACCAGGACCTCTTCTCTCTGTTGTGTTAATGGAGTTCTCTTTTGCTTTGCTGGGGAAACAGGAAAAAAAAAAAGAGTATTGTAAAACCTGAGATTTTTATTTGTTCTACTTTGCTTCCATCCTTCTGTCACTGTAAGGGAACAATACATGGGGAAAATTAAAGGTTCAGTGTCTTAACTGGCACAGTCAACAGCAACATGACAGCAATCAGTTGGGGTAATTATAAGGGGATTTTCATAGAGCTTTGAGTGCATCTGCCATGAAGCCATAAAAAGGAGTGTAATAAAATGCATCCCAGGCAAAGCTCAGGTGGTAAAACTACTTACCATGGCTTCTCTTTAGGGACCAAAACATGCATCCAGTCATGAACAGACAACACAGACCCACTGGTGCTGAAGCACAAGTAATGAGCAGTATCTTGTAGTTTCCAGATTCTTGAGACTCTTCTGAGATGCTAGTGGTACCTGAAATTGCATTAGCCTGTATTAACATAGAGAAATACGTGACTGGCTTTTAAATTATTTAATTATTTTTAGTATTATGTCTTTCTGATGCAACTATCTTCTTAATGTACTTAAATATCCTGTGACTTGGTGCAGCATGTCATGAGAACCTTAGCACAAAAGTAGGAAGATACTGGATGGAAAAGTGCATTGGAAAGTGTAATTCATGAATAATACATGACAGAAGCAAAGAAAGGGGCAGAATTAAAGGAATGCTCTGAACTTCCACCATGTTTTTGCAATTGTGAACAATAGCCAACTGTGAATAAAACACACATTTCAGGCTATATTAAAAGTGATGGTATAGCATTATTCTAACACTTTGTATGTATAATCCATTTCTTACTGGGATGTTAAACAGAGTGCCAGAAGAGTGATGTGTAGCACCAGGAGGTAATTAAATTGGGTTTGTCCCCTTTATGCTGATTTCTGGACAGTCCCAGCCTTGAAAACTGTACCCCTTGGGAGACTCTATTTTGTTCAAACAGGAAGAAAGCAATTCTAGTTTAGCAATGAGTTTAAAAATCGTCTTGACTGCACAAAGCACCCTAGCCAGAAATTCATAGCAGTGTAGCTGAATTCCTTTCTCTTAAAGAGGAAATAAGAATTAGAACTTACTTTCTGGTGAAATTGTGGCAATGTTTGCAGGTTCTTCTGAAAGACAAAAGCAAGATGGGGAAACGAAACAGCAACCTGACATTTTGCACCAACAGCATCAAGCAAAGGGAAAGGTGTTTTGGAGGAGAGGGAATGATGTGTTTATCTCCCACTGCCAATGGAATAGTTCTATCTTTCAGACCTCTTGGACATTCAAACAAATAGATTACCAGAACATATTTCAAAGGTATATGTATAGGTATATGTATCGTGAGCTGGGCATATACTGTGTTTGCCCTAGGTTTTTGTGTTTGTCATAAATTTTTATGGTAGCCTCTCTGTTGCAGCATTAAACAAGGTTTTAAAGTTCCTTAAATTACCAGAAGAGGAACTGGCAACAGAACAACCTTACAACTAGTTGCCTGGGGTCAGGAGGACACACACAAGTCACTTTCTCCCTGCAGAGCAACATTGAAGGAGGGCAGATGTGGCTCATCATAACCTAAACTTGGAATCCCAGCTGCCTAGGTTAATGAGAAGGCCTCACTTGCACTTAAAATCCTTTAAGGCGCTTGTAATCTTTCCTGGTCTAGAAATTCTTGGGGTACAAAGTCATACTCTGACTGTTCTCAACAAGGCACTTAAATTGCTTTGTCCCCTGTACTGTTGTGTGGCCTCATTAAGTGCTGCTACATGACCATTTGTATCCTGTCTAGTCCATGTGATGTATAACGAGGCTCTCCTGCCACGAGCTGTTTTTGTTCCAATTTATATTTTTTTAATTATCAAATAGTTCACTAAAGGCTGTTTGGTGTTGGCAGCTTTGCCTTTCTCTGCCAGATCCTCCTGTTATGCCTTTGTTATGTTCTTTCCTTTGGTTTCTGTCCTCCCAAGAGGCAGGATAAAAGCATGAAGGAAGTGGCAACTGTGCTCCCAGTCAGGAGAAGCATCATCCAACATGCAGAAGTATTTCTCTAAATGGAATTCTTTGGTTTAAAAGGGCTCTTTCATAACACAGAGGGCTCACCTTCAACAATAACCTTTATGTCATGGCTCTCAATGGGCAAGTTGCCATCTCTCGCTCGACACTGAAAACATCAGCTGTGGTTCTGATGAACTGGGAAAATCTCCAGAGTAAACACCAAGTCAGACTTCCATCCTGCTCTGCCCTCCTCCAGCTGCACACATGTGACCTCCTCCATCCTGCACCAGTGCATGAGTGGCTTTGTCTTGCAGTAATGAACTGAACACTGTATAGTCAAAGAGCCCCCAATGTGGGTTTTGTACTGGGAGCCTCTTTTAACGTGAATTTCAGCTGAACAATTTGTGGCATTGAGTCCTGGAAGAAAAGCATAACACAAATCATGGCAATGGGGAGGTGCTTGTGCTCCCCATAACACTAATCACAGGTTTTCCCCTCTGTCATTACTCCAGACTTTTCTTGTCTGCTTGGAGCAGATCTGATCTCCAGAGGGGACAGTGATAGCAGGTAATATAAAGACTGCTGGTTCTTTTGTTTACAGGGGGGTCGTTCAATGCACTTTCTCTATCTGGTAGGAACTTTCCCTTTTTTTCTGTACCTCAATCAAGTTGAAAGTTTAATAGTTTAGAAAGAAAATATGTGAGACATATATAGCAAGTCTTTCTGTGTCATCCTTCTCACAGATATCTTCTGTTACTTTTAGGTTTCATTGAGATTAATTACTTCACAATTCTTGTTAACTTGCAGAATGAAAGGCTTTTGTTTTTAGGTAGAGATGTTTATAATTGTAACATTGAAAAGAGTTATATTTAATGCTAATGTATATTACCTGTTTTTAAATTTTTTGTTATATTTTGTTTAGCTAAGGATTCAAGTTATGGGTTCGAGTCACTTTAACTGTGGGTCTTGGTATTGAATGTCCTGACCTTTTCTCCAAGATTTGTGTTTCTTGTGATGCTTTATGTCTCTGGCTTATTCAAAATAACAAAAACTGTGTGAGACCCATGTGCTTCCTACTGCCCTACCTTCTCTTTTGGCATTCTGCTTGTGCAGGGAAGAGAGTGATTGCTTTTGAGTATATCCATACCTGAAATACATCTGTATCTTAGAAACTTAAATATACCTGTTTCTTCTGGCTGACAGAGAGGAGCAGAAAAAATGGTAAAGGACTGAAGGCAAGTTTTGTAGGGAGGGCAGAGCAGAGGGGGAGCAGAGGGGTCTGTCAGCACATGCAGTAGCAAAAGCCTCTCCACTGTCATCCAGGATATGCACAGGATGCAGCAATACTTAGGGATACCTGGAGAGTGTATTTAAGAGCTTGGAATGATCAGAGTAACAGGTCTTATTTATGACATCTAGTTTGTAGGCCTTTACAAATCTCAGACTGCTCCACACCATAGATGCACTTCTATTTACTTTTAATTTTAATAAAATAATTTACTTTTATTTATAATAACTTCACTGAGTTGAGCACTTGGTCATTCTGGGTTTTGATCACAGTGAGTCCATGGCTTCATCACAGCAGAGCTAATGCTTTGCTGCTATTGATTTTCCAGTTTATTCTCTTTAAAGTGGCCTTGGAAATGGACATCTAAAAGTTAGGTAGCACTCAAACCTCTATCTTTAATATTGTTCTTTTTTTGCCCTATCAAATGTACCTGTCTTGATAACAAGCAGAAGGTTATTCACTGCAAGTGTTATTTGCAGCCACTGCAAAAAATGTGGCCTCTGATATATCTCTGTGGAATAATGAAACTTATCTGCCCACAGAGCTTGGAATCCATGGAAGTTTCTGCTTTGAGGGATCCAAGTCTGAGGTGATCCTTGTATAGCAACTTTCCCTTAGTCAGGATGGCTTTAAATTAGGTTTGAGGTGGGGTGAGTAGAGTGGCAAAAACACACAGGTAAGCAAGTTGGATAAAGACTTTAAAACTGGTCCTTGTGGAAGGGACAAGTGAAGGAAATTCAGGTAGTTTGGATGGAGATGGGAAAATTAACAAGGAGGATGACAGCCCTGGGTACAAACAATGTCTTTTTACTAATGAAAAACATCTGCATGAAAAAAACAAGAGGAAGTTAAAATTCATTCAATATCCAAGGGAGAGGGAGAGGGAGAGGGAGAGGGAGAGGAATAAAAATAGTTCTGTTTGGCAAAGAAAGCTTTAGTAAGTTTGGAGATGTGGGAGATAAAAACTCATCAGAGGTTAATGCAAAGGAAAAGGACATAAACTGAGCTGGTGGCCCAGCCCATAAATGACAGGAGTAATCCCTCAGAAATGCAGCAGTGCAGGACGAGGGCCAAATCCTGAGCAGCTTTTCACTGACACAAGAAAGAAAGATCCAAAGGCAATAATTGAGGTCAGGTTAAGAATGAGAGGCATAAAAGAACTGAGCAACATTGGAGAAGTCATGGCAGAGGACGAGATGCACATCAAGTGCAAGTATATTGATTGTAAAACTAAGAAAATCATATTTCAGTAGTTAGTGGAGAGAGAAAGCTATCAACAGATTACCAGCAGTAAATGAGATTTAACAGGTAACAGGAATTATTTGTGAAAAGGCAGGCTCAGTTCAAGAAGATATACAGGGACATGTGATAAGCTTTGTGTTCCTCTAAGAACTGGTAATTGTATTTGTCTTGTTCAGTGTCCTTCAGAACAGGGCAATGCTTGGAGTCTCTCCAAGCTGGAAGGAAGCCAGCAAACACCATGACTATGATAAGAAGGCCACCAAGTAAACTTTGAAATTCTCGTAGGATTTTTTTTCCACTTAAAGAAAAAAAAAATGAGAGGAAAGGACACAATAAAATTATAGAGAGAGATGAAAGAAGAATTAAATCTTTTTTTGTGTGTGTGTTTCTGCTATGTATGGGAGAAATAATGGGCTGAAAGTGAAGGCAGGAAGGTCGATTACATAGTTTGATAAACTTTCTGACAATAATACTGGAACTGATTTCCGTGGAAACTTGTAGAGTTTGACTTACTGGTGGCCCTAACATAACATATGAAAAAAAATTAAAAAAACCCCCAAATATATATAATTGCAATAATAACAGCTCTAACATATTCACAAGGTAGTATTTAGTGAGCACTGCCTGCCCACATATCTAATCCCTTCTCTTCTTTCCTGAGTAAGACCATTCTGAAAGACACATTTTATTTATGCAACAGGGTCACTTCTCTTTCACTCAGACCCTTCTGTCTCTGATTAAAGGAAAGCAAGATTTCGAGTTTCAGGCAAAGAGGGCAGACCTACTTTGGTCATACCACAGCAGCACAATAGTCTGAAAATGGAAACTAAAAACTCAAATTAGAAAGTAAAGGTTTCAGTTCTTTGAGCAATGATTGCCATGGAAGATAATGCTTCAGGAAGTCATCTCTAAAGCTCAGATTGTGCCCTGATAGCAGCCTTCTTTCTGATATAATCCTGCATAACATACATTTCCAGAAGGATGTGTTTGTCTCTGCAGCAAATATATTTTCTGATGACCTTCATCTAATTATTTGATCCTATAGTTTTAGCTTTTTTTAAATTCTCTGTTGGGAAAAAAAAATCAATAACAAACAACAAAACAAACCAAAGCACAACCTTCCTCCCCCCAAAAAAAACAAATCCAAAACTTTTATAGAAGGTCCAAAAATTCCAATTTCTCTCAGTTTTAAAACAAGTTTCAGTGACACTCTCTCACTTGGCATTATTATTAACAAGGGATAGGGGCAGGAATTGTTGTACCTCTTTCATTCTTATGCTGTTGCTGTGTAGGAATATCACTTTCTCCTTGATTTTGATTCATCTGGTGCTTTTATAATGAAGTATCACATCAGTGCCCACTGGCACTCTAAGCAGCAAATTCTGTACATCCAACAGCATTCCCTGGGGACAGGGTTACTAATTCTTATGAATTCCAATGGACATTAATTTTGTAGGTACTTGGAAAGGAAAATGTCTTGTCAATATTAAATACTGCTCTAAAGAACACTGGTCAGTGTCACTTCGAGTAACGCTCAGAGGCAGAACCTCCCAGAGAGAGGGCAGAGGGGTGGTACTGGGGGCACAGGGATTTCTCTGTTTCTGAGTGGGAATAGATATATTCCTGAGCAGGAGCCTTCCCGAGGTCTGGATGTGCTCCAAGGGTAGTGTTTGTGCTACCCTTGCTCTGCAGGTGAAAGGTGTAAGCAGCTCAAGCATCACATGCTTGCATTGGTATCACAAGGAGAAAATTCCATCCATAGCATGTCCTGCACTATTACCAATTCAATCCCAAAGAGCTATTTCACTGCTAACAATATATTTCATTGATTGCAATTTGTTCTTTGGGTTTGGGTTTCTTTGTTTGTTGGGTTTTGTTGTTTGGTTTTTTTTAATTAAAATTCCACTGGCATTGATATTGACATTACTTGTTCTACTTTTCCTTATATAGTATATTTTTAAAAGAGCTCAAATAAAACATGCTAGTTTGTCTTCCAACAGGTGAGCTTGAATAGTCTCTCTCTTTTTTTCCTCAATCCTTATGCAAACACGTGCCACAGTTTTGCTCCTTTGTCTGCTAGTGGTGATCCTTTCCTTACTAATTCCAATATAATCAGTGCAGCTACAGCTTTGGTAGGAAAAAAAATCAGCTTACTGAAACTTAATTTAATTTTCTTAGTTATCATTTGTGGATCCTGTGGAAAAACCCCTGTGCCTGCCAAGTAAATACCACTATTTCACTCTGTGATTTTTTTTGTTTGTTTATTATTTTTTTCCCTGACAGTCAAATAGAATAATCTTTTGAGCTTCTTAAGCTACACAAGCTGCAGGTTTCATTGCAGTGTGTCTGAGAATTTGTTTTCAGAGCCTCCAAAAGAGCCTTTCAGAGGCTTAAACCAAGGAGACTTTAACCTCCCTGTCATTACTTATTTAGCTATTACAAGACCATGCTTGAAGCAAAAAAATAGCCATAATTGCTTTTGTACGTTGTTATTGACTCATGACTGAATGTTAATGAGCTGTTAATGACTGATGCCTCAGTGATTTGGGCTTTCCAGTCCTTGGTGAATATTATTAGCCATCAGTTTGGGGACCTTCTAGAACAAGGTCACCAGCGTGAGTAAGAGTTAAACATTTTTCTCAAGCTTTGTGAAATTCTTAGTTTCAATTATTTTGAACTTCAATAACCAAAAATCTGAACTAGACAAAGCCTTTTCTTATAGTCCATCTTTTTTTCTTTTTTCTCTAGCAACTGTGGGAATTGGTCATGAACATGCCCTGAACTCTCTAGTTAAATTTTCCTTTGTCCCAAACCACATCTCACTTGGTGATAAACTGTAAGTGGGCAAAAAGCAGTGGAGAAAATCCTTTTAAACCAAAAATGTTTGGGACATATTTTATATAGAATCAAATATTTAAGGCCAACTTCTAAAATACATTTCACAGATTTCCTGTAAAGGCCACTTAGCAGGAATAGGTTTTGGTGAAGGTTTTGAGCTTAAATAACAATATAAACCACAATATCCTAGAGAATGGGTTATATATCTTTTTTTAATGGAGAGGAAAAAATCAAAATAATGAGAGAGAACTTCTTCAGTTCATTATTGCCATTAGAATGACACAAGCAAATTAAACTGAAGTACACACAGGCGTTGGTGTGCTTTTCCTCTGTGTATTTCAGCTTTTTTTCCTCTTATGAAAAGTCCATGGTAGAGACACTGTCTGCCAATTATGTTCTGATTATGCTTTTCAAGGCAAGTTTAATTACCCTTTCTGTAACACTGTTCTGAACCAAAGCCACCTATAAGGTTTTACACCAAGTCTTAAGTTTTCAGTCTCACAAATGCAGGTGGTCCCGATGAATATCTGAATGTGCAGCTTTCGAGAGGGGAAAAGAATCTGTAACAGATGGAATATGTATATTTCAGCTTCAAACTCAAACTCCTCAGTGAGATCCCGACTGATCACCTTTTCTCTCAGATCACTGCAGTGTGTTTCTGATCAGGCTGCACGAGCTGGGCTCTGTTCCACCGAGAATTAATACACACAAGCAAAGAAAATCTTCTCCCAGGATAATGATTTCAAATGAAAGCGTGTATTCCATGACTTGTGCAATAGGGAAATACTACAACAGTTCCATAAAAGCAATTTTTAATTTTTTTCCTTATTCTTATGTTCTAGAAAACGGTCATGACATGGCTCATGAGGCAATGTGATGGGTTTGATAAATCCCAAAAACCTCAGATTAAGGTTTTAGTTTTAGCTAGGCCCCACTTCTGTGGGTCA
>JAWWEU010000382.1:0-12523 GCA_035583155.1 Acropternis orthonyx | reverse complement strand
GTGCCAGGTTGGGCAGAGAAGCTGTGGCTGCCCCTGGATCCCTGGGAGTGTCCAAGGGCAGGTTGGATGGGGCTTGGGGCAACCTGGGCTGGTGGGAGGTGTCCCTGGGTGGAACTGGGTGTGCTCTGAGGTCCCTGCCAAGCCCCCCATTCCCTGTGTCCCGCGGCTCCCCCAGTACGCCTGCTATGCCATCGGGAAGGACGTGCAGGCCATGAAGGCGGTGGTGGGGGAGGAGGCTCTGTCTGCTGACGACCTGCTGTACCTGGAGTTCCTGCACAAGTTCGAGAAGCAGTTCATCACCCAGGGTGAGCTGGGCAGCCCCACAGGGCGGGCTGGAGGGCTGGGGCAGCCCCCCAGCCCCCCCCCAGCTCCAGCACCGACTCCCCTCCCCAGGGCCCTACGAGAACCGGAGCATCTTCGAGTCCCTGGACATCGGGTGGCAGCTCCTGCGCATCTTCCCGAAGCAGCTGCTGAAGAGGATCCCGGAGAACATCCTGGCCGAGTTCTACCCCCGCGAGGCCAAAGTGCCCAACCAGAACCCAGTGGACACTGCCCTGTGAGCCCCCCAGATCCCCACAGACCACCCAAGGTCCCCCTGGTGGGGCTTCCCTGGGTTGGCCTCTGGGAGTGTGCAGAGGGCATCCCAGATTTGGGAGAAACCTCCTTTCCCCGGCAAATAAACCACTGTGGTCACGAAACCCCTCCGTGCTCTGCTGCTTCCCACTGTGGCCGTGGCCTTCCCACCCTCGGGCATCCCTGGAGACCCCTGGGCACCCCTGGGTGCCCCATGCTGCCCAGTGCAGGCAGAGGTACAGGCAGCCACAAATCCCCCGAGCTGCGCCTCCTCAAACCACCCCATTTCTGTATTTTAGGGTGCCCTGCGGGGTGTAAATGCCCTGGGGCTCCTGCAGAGCTCCTTGGGGAGGGTCCCCGGCACATCCCCAGTCCCAGTGCCCGCGGCCAGGGCAGGGTGGGTTTCGGTTCCCCCCTGCCTGGGTCGGGGTCCTCCCCCTGCCTCGGGGGTGGTTTCACTTCCCTGCAGCAGAGGGAGGACGAGGCGAGCGCCGGGGCGGGGGCAGCTCCCCCTGAGCTCGGGGGGCTGGAGGCCACAGCCCCCCACCATGGCCTGGGCTTGGGAAGGGGCCGGGGGGCACCTCACAGGTAAGGTCCGTGCTCGGTGGGTTTGGGAGGCTCAGGCGTGGCCGGGGGCTCTGTCTGTCCCCTGTGGCCACCTCGGGACGCCGCGGGCTGGGACACGGTGGGCAGGGAGTGAAACCAGCCCAGAACCGGGTCGGGAGTCTGGAGGGGGACCTTTCTCCCCACCAGAGGGTCCCGCGGGTGGTGTAAGGTCCCAGGGGGAGGGGGTGGGTTACAAAACGGGGAGGGGAGTGAGGGAGGCAAGTGGGATTTAGATTCCAGCTCATTCCCCGCCAGATTAGGGATTACGGGAAGGGTGGGAGCCCGGGATGCACCTCAGCCCCTCTGGGAGGCCCCGTCCCCCAAAACCTCCCACACTGGGAAGATCCTGGAGCTCCTGTGGACAAGTGATGTCCCCAGTCCCAACACCAGGGACCCCCAGTGACCGTCCCCCAGGGCCATTTGGCCCAGTACATGTGGGGGTCTCCCTCTCCTGCCCCCGACCCTTCACCCCAGTGCCCTGGGGGGGATGCTCAGGGGTACCAGGGACTGCCCAGCCCCCCGTGTCCCCCCCCATGTCACCCCTGTGTCACCCTGGTGTCCACACACACCTTCTGGGTGGGTTCTCTGCAGCCATCCTGGAGTCCAAGAGCAGCGAGGAGGAGGAGGAAGAGGAGGATGCAGAGGCAGCTGCGGGGCAGGTATCGCTTCCAGAATTGTTTCCCGTTGGATTTCCCCCGTCTTGCCGCTGTAACTCGAGGGGTGCAGGGGTGGGTGCCCCCTGTGTCCCCCCCCAGCCTGATGGGGTGCCCTGGGATGGTGAGCCTGGGGGTGGCACGGGCACAACATTCCCAGCACTGGCAGCACCCGGCTGGCCCGGGGGTTCACTGGGACCTGACAGCAGTGCCAATGGAATGCCAGTGGAATGCCCCAGCAGTGCCACGCCAAGGGAACGTCTTGCCAGCTCCATGCCACGCTATGCCAACGCAATGCCCTGCCAACAGAGTGCTGGTGCCAATGCTAGGCCATGCCAACGCAATGCTGTGCCAAAGCAGTGCTGTGCCAATGCCATGTCCTGCCAAAGCAGTGCTGTGCCAATGCCGTGCCAATGCAGTGCAGCGTCAATGGGATTCTGTGCCAAAACCCTGCCAGGTCAAACAATGCCATGCCAATGGATGCCATAGCCTTGCAATGCCCTGCCAGTGGAATGCCGTGCCAGTGGAATGTCATATCAATGATATTCCATGTCAGTGCCATGCCCTGCCGGTGGAATGCTGTGCCAACCCAATGCCTCATGCCCGTTTCTCCCCCAGCAGCACCTTGGCCCAGAGCTGGGCGATGCCGAGGGGCGGCTGGCACAGCTTGAGGAAGGTGAGTCCTGTCCCCTGCAGTGTCCCACCCCCGTGTCCCACCCCCGTGTCCCACCCCCATGTGGGGTCTCAAGGTGGCTGCAGCCCCTCACGGGCTCCATCAGTGATGGTGCCAGTGGGAAAACCCCTGTCCTGGCAAGCAACCCACTGCTAGCCCTGCTCCTGGGTGATGTGGCAGGGCTCTGCCAGCCACTAAGCATGGGGGGCTGTGGGGAGGACCCCCACTGAGGGCCTGGGGGGCACCTGAACCCCCCTGTGCCACCTCCAGCCTCACAGGCACTGCTGGCTGAGCTGACGGCGCTGGAGACGGAGGTGGAGCTGGAGTGGCTGTGCCAGCAGCAAGTCCAGGCCTTCACAGCACAGGTAGGGTGGGCACAGCCCTGTGCTGTCCCCTCACAGGGAGAAGGGTGCTCGGGGGCTGCAGTAGGAACCCCGATCCTGGGACAGGGGGTCTCCATCCCACCTCAGGTGCAGCAGGAAGATGTGCAGCTGAAGTGGCTCAGCCTGGCCCCGACAGCCCAGGAGGGGACACTAGAAGGGGTGACCCCCAGTGAGGTGCCCCCCAAGGAGGTGCCCCCCGACCCTGCCCAGCGCTCAGGGCAGCAGCTTCCAGGTGAGCCTGGGGCATCCCATCCCATGCCATCCCATCCCATGCCATGCCATCCCATGCCATGCCATGCCATGCCATGCCATGCCATGCCATCCCATCTCCTGCCCGGCTGCCCCCCCCCCACCCCCCTCGCAATGTCCCCTAAGCCCGGCTCTGCCTGAGCCCTGTTTGGGTTTAAACAAAGTGAAAGTGATACCGAAACCGGCCGCGAAAGGTGAAGTGAAAGCTCAGCTGCTCCAGCTTCCCCTTTTCCATCCTGTTTTCCCATGCCAGTCATTCCGGCTGTTTGCAGCCTGTGGGATCAGGGGGCTGGGGGTGCCCCCCTCGAGGGGCTGCACCCCAGGGTGGGGCTGCACCCCGGGGACAGATGCACTTCTGTGAGACAACAGACCCCTGGGGGTCAACCCATTCCCTCCAAACCCTCCATGTCCAGGAGATTCTCCGAGTCCGCCCTGGGCTGACCCTTGGGAGCGCTCGGGGTGCCCAGCACGACCCCGGGGGTCCCACCCCATTGCCATACGTTGGTCCTTCGTGGTCACCCCGCAGATCCAGCTTCCAGCAGAGACCCTGGTGACACAGCAGGGATGGGGGTGACCTGGGGAGGCCCCCAGCTCCAGGAGGGCTGTGCTCACCTTTCCCACCCCTCACTCCCACCTTTCCCACCCCTCACTCCCCGCTTTGCCCCCAGATCTGCAGGAACAGATCTCCCTGCTCCTGGAGCAGCGGAAGGACCTCACGGTCCAGGTTCAGGAGCTGCGGAGGCAGAACCAGCACCTGCAGACCCAGGTACCTCCTGGGACCCCCACAGGGACCCCCTGGCCGAGCGGGACCCCTGTCTCCTTTCCCAGCACCTCCTCATCCCTGCAGCTCCTCGCTGAGTGCAGGACAAGGTTTTGGGAGGGAAGACCCCCCCTCTGATGTCCTGGGGGGTGGGCTGGGCATGGTGGGATCCTCCAGTGAACCCGGGGCTGAGAGGGGGCTTGTCCTGGTGCAGCTGGAGCTGGAGCAGGAGGAGCGACAGCGCCTGCGGGTGGCACTGGGCACCAGCCAGCGGGCACTGAGGTCCTTCAAGAGAGGTGAGTGGCGTCCCCCTGCCCCCGGCAGCTCCCAGTGCCACCAGTGCCACCCCGTCCAGCAAACTGGTACAGCCAAAGGCTGGGAGCTGCGGGTGGGTTGCCGGGGTGTGGGTGTCCCACCCACGGGAGGTGGCTGTGCCGAGGTGCCCGTGGTGCCCCCCCGCCGACCCCCGCTGTCCCCGGCAGTGTCCCAGATTGTCGCCCAGGATTACTGCGAGGCGCTGGAGCAGCTGGAGCTGGAGCAGGACCTGCGCCTCCACGCCGAAGCCTTCGCCCACGAGGTGCCTCCGGACCTGAGTGGTGCTGAGGGTGGGGGGCACCCACGGGGGGTGGGAGAGCAGGGTGGTGTTGGTCCCAGCATCCCTTGGCACCCCAATACTCATCCCACCGCTGTATCCAGGGGCGATCCCAGGCACCCACTCGGCTGGGTGGGATCCTCCCGGGCACCCACCGCAGTTCCCTGGGTTGAGCCCGGGCGGGTTTTGCTCCCAGCCCCCCAAGAAGGGTATTTGGGAGTCCCCGGGGGTCGGTACCTCGCTGACCCGGCCCCGCGGGCAGATGCTGGTGCAGCAGAAGGAGGCGAACAGGCAGAGCTCGATCCTGCTGCGGGACGGGCCCGAATCCCGGGTGGCGGCCGCGCTGCAGGAGGTGGGAAGGCTCAGCCGGGAGCTGGAGGCGGCCAGGCAGGAGCACCGACAGCGGGTGAGCGGCTGGCCCCGAGCTGGGGGGACAGTGGGGGAGCAGGGCTGGAGGGGGTCCCCTGGGTGCGGGAAGTCGCTGGGATCGGGATCAGACCCCCTCCATCTCCCCGCTCCTTGTGCCGACGCTGGAGAGGTTGTTCCACGGATTTCCACCAGCACGTTCCCCATGAGGGGGCTGCCAGACCCTCACTCACACTGGGAAGCTTCCATCACTCCGCGAGATTTGCCACGAAAGCCGCTTAAAGTTCCTCCCAAGTGGCCAATTTGTGGGGCTGCGGCTCATCCGCTCCCCCCGGTAAGGCTGGCCCGGGGGTCCCCAGCTCCTGGGATGCCCAGCTCCTGGGATGGCCCCATCCCGTAGGTGAAGGAGCTGGAGGAGCAGCTGGGGATGCGGCCGGAGCCGGAGGAGCTGGATCGGGCCCGGGAAGCTCTGGCTGAGGCAGAGGAAGAGAAGCTGGAGCTGAGGAAGAGGCTGGAGGAGGCCGAGGGGCGGCTGGTGGGGCTGGAGGAGGAAGGTGGGTGCTCTCGCCCTGCCCCACGCGGAGCGAGGACCGAGGGATGCCGGAGGTGCCCACGCCAGGTGGGCGCGGGCTCCGAGGGTCCTCGGCCTCCAATCCCACCCTGTTCCAGTGGGATCCCTGCGGGAGAAGCTGGCCCAGCACCCGTCGGCGCAGACCCGGACCCCCGAGCCCCCGCCGGCCCCGCCGCTGCCACCGCCCGGCCCCGCTGTCCCCGTGGAGTAGGTGACACCCCCCCGACATCCCGGGCACCTCCCGCAGCAACCCCAGGCGCTGCCAGCGCGGCCCTGCCACAGGGAACACCCCGGGATGGGGATAAACCTTGATCCCCCCCACACCCTCATCTCGTCCGCGGTGTCCGGCTCTGCCCGAGCCGGGCAGGGCTGTCCCCGAGCTGTCCCCGAGCCGCCCCCAAATCGTACCGGGCTGTCCCCGAGCTGTGCCCGGGCACCGTCCCCGGCGGGAGATGCAGGATTGGAGGGGTCAGACCTCAGCAGGGTTTTGGGACGCCTGGGGGTGTCTGGCTCAGTGCTGGGGGGGTCCGGCAGCCTCTCTCTGGAGGGGCAGGGGGCAGGCTGGGCATCGCTGACGGATTTGGGGGCGAAGGGGCAGCTCTGACCGCCCCTCTCCCTTGCAGCCCCCTCGCCGCGATCAGGCAGAGGAAGGGGGTGGCAAGGCGGCAGCACGGTAAGTCCTGGGAGGGGCTCCTGGTGCCGGGGGGTCCTCACAGTGCCGCAGGGATGGGGGACCCCGGGCATGGGGAGGGCGGGGGCTTTCGGGACTGAGGTTTGGCCCCGTGGTCCGGGCACTTCCCACCCATCCCTGTGGGTGAGAGAAGCCGATCTGGGGCGAGGGGCGCCCTGCAGACCCCCCTTCCCCCAAAGGAGGGTGCTCAGCACCCCATCGCACCTGGCACGGGAGGGAGATGGGCCCTGGCAGGGTGGGACCACGCTGGGTCACGGCCAACAGAGGGACCCCGGGGCCATGGGGGGCTGTGTGTGGGGGGCAGCTCCGCCCCCCAGCAGGGCCCGGGGACTCTCAGGAGTGCGGGGGGTCTCAGCGAGGTGGTACCTGTGCAGGTAACCCAGAAGCCCAGGATGCCAAAGCCCAGGACGCCAAAATTCAGGATGCCAAAGCTCGGGCCGTGCAGGAGATGATGGAGCGGATCAAGAACGGGGTGGTCCTGCGGCCGGCCAGGGACAGGACCCAGGTAGGCAGGGAGTGGGGCAGTCCTGGGGCTCGGGATGGGTTTGGGCAGCGCTGGCAGCCCCAGGGAGGCGCAGGGGCAGCAGAGGAGCCCAGCCCTCGCTTCCCTCGGCAGGATCCGGTGGCTGAGAAGCGGAGGAGCGCGGTGCTGGAGCTGCAGGGAATCCTGGTGAGCAGCCCTGTCCCACCGCACCGGGGCGGGGTCCCCGTGCCCGGTGCCACCCCCCAGCCCCTCGGCCGTGTCCCCCAGGGTGCCATGAGGAGGCCGAGCCGGAGGCGCAGCGGGCGCCGGGGCAGCGCCAAGGGCCGGGACCGGCAGCTGGAATCGATCCTGCAGCGGCGGCGCCGGGCCCTGGAGGCATCCACGGAAACCTCCGTGGGAACCTCCAGGGGCACCTCCGGGGACATCCCCAGCCCCACAGCACAGGGCCAGGATGGAGCTGGGAGCAGCCCGGGCCCTGGTATGGAGCTGGGTGGGATGCAGGGGTCGGGCTGGGTGACTCTCCTGGAGCGGGGACATCCCCAGGGAGCAGCGCAGAGGTGACACCCACTCCTGTCCCCCCCGCTCCCCACGGGCTCTGCCCCTGCGCTCACCCCTCTCCATGTGTCTCTTCCCAGGGAACACGGACACGGCCCCACGCCGGTCCCCCCCGGAGGGCAGGGCCGGGGTCCCCTTCAGACCCCGAGTGGTCGGGGGTCTCCCCAGGACACGTCCCCTCACCCGCGGGAGCCCCCGGCGGGAGCAGCTCCCCACGGCACTGCCAAGGCCTCCCCAGCCACTCCCACCCTCCTTTCCCAGCAGTTCCCACCCTCCTGGGCTTTAATTAAAGCGAGGTGGCCCCGTGTCCCCGCGTGTCACACTGTCACTGCGTGCTGGGCCAGGGGCTGGCAGCGGGATGGGGCTGGGAACGGGACTGGAGCTGCTTCAAAGGGGTCCTGGAGAGAGGCTTGGTGGGGCCAGAGCAGGGCATGGCACACAAAGGGATGATGCTCTTAACCCCATGCTCGGTTTTAAGCCTTGGGGTTCCCAGGAGATGGGTTTTCACGGAATTCCAAAGTGATTTGTGGCGAGAGGGACCCTAAATCCCACCCAGTGCCACCCCCCACCATGGGCAGGGACACCTTCCACTATCCCAGGTTGCTCCAAGCCCCGTCCAACCTGCCCTTGGACACTCCCAGGGATCCAGGGGCAGCCACAGTTTCTCTGCCCAACCTGGCACAGGGCCTGCCCACCCTCACAGCCAGCAATTCCTTCCCAATATCCCACCCGGCCCTGCCCTCCGGCAGCTCTTCCTTTTCTAATATACAATATTAAAACCGTTTATTCTGTTGGGTGTGGGGGGACAGGCAGGACTGTGGCTGCTCCCTGCACCCCCAAGGCGGGGCCAGATCCCTTCCCAGGGAATCCCTGGTCCCCCGCATTCCATGGGAACAGCCAGGACGTGTCACTGTTCCAGCACTCCATCACTTGGCTTTTTTATCCCATTTTTTCCTGCTCCTCAGGAGCACCCACAAGCTGAATGAAATATTCGAGGTGAGGAGCGATCTCCATAACAACCCAGCACTTCTCCCCCCTTTGGATTGTCCCCCACCTGTGGGAAGCAGGCAGAGAGAGGCCCCATCCCTGCCCCCTCCAGCCTGGGGAAGGATCCTGGTGCTGCAGGGAGCAGCGGAGGGCACTCAGAGGGGCTGAGGCTGGGCTGACCCCACTCCTGCCTCCTCAGTTTCTCCAAATCCAGCTTTTTGGGCGATTCCCAGCCCCACCTGCTCCCACCTCTCACTCCCGCTCCCGGCTCAGCATTGCCAGGGAAATGTCAGGGCCCAGACAGGGCGACTCCCCCCACTCCTGCCCTTTCCCTCTGCCCGCTCTGTATCGAGTGAGCTCCTCTCCCCTCATTACCCCCTCCAAACATCCATGAAAATCAATGATCCCCCGGGATGGGAGAGCCGGGAGCGGGCGGAGACGCTTCGCAGAGCAGCTGTCTGGGTATTAATCCGTGACTCTTAAATGGAATCACGGAATTTGGGTGGGAAGGGACCTGAAAGTTCAGCCAGTCCCACCCCCTGGGACACCTTCCACCTGCCCAGGTTGCTCCAAGCTCCATCCAGCCTGGCCTTGGACACTTCCAGGGATGGGGCACAGTCATAACAGTAATCAAATACTTCATCCAAGTGGTGACTCCCACCTTGTTTTAAGCTGGAGCATCTCCCAGCCCCTTTGTGGACAGATCTGGGATCATCCCCACCTCATCCCGGTGAATAACCAGAGGTTTTCCATCTTAGCCACCAAGTTTTCCATGTTCCCTGCCTGTCAGGGCAATGAATGGGATGCTTTGGCCAAAGCTGGGCTCAGGGCAGGGGATGGATCCCAGCATGGCCCTCACTTCCCAGTGGCCTTTCCTTCTCCTTTTCCTTGTTAAAATATTTATAGGACTACACAACGTCCCTGAAATCCTTGAGGAAATGTGTGTCCTTAATATGATCCAGGCAGGAAAAATGGACTTGGCAGCTGCAAAAACACAAGTAACAGACCCTGGCTCCTGGATGAGCAGTCAGGAAAAAGGGGATTAAAAGGAATCAGGAGGGACATGAAAGCTCCTGATCCTTCTCATTTCCATCCCGGTTCATCCCTCCATCCTGCCCTGTGCTCCTGTCATGGAGTTTTCAATCCCTCCTGCACCAGGATCAGATGGAGAAAACCCCACCCTGTGGCCTTGGAGCAAAATTCCAGCCCCTGGGCTGGAGAGCAGCTTTTCCAACACATTATTTCCCTAAGCACAACAGAAATAATCGTGCACAGAGGGAGGTTCCTCCCACGGCACTGACTCCAGTGGGAGCCAGACGCCTCATCCCTGGGAGTGTCCAAGGCCAGGCTGGTCAGGTCTTGGAGCAACCTGGGCTATGGAAGGTGTCCCTGGGTGGGAGTTAAGGTGCCTTCCTACCCAAACCATTCCAGGATTCCATGAATGCTCAGGAGCAGGAGGGAAGCTGCCACACCCAGCCTCTCCAATAAGGCAAACTCCTTCCAGGAGCCATTTCCCTCAGAAACTCCTCCAAAAGCTTTCCCACTCTTGTGACTCCGTGCTGCTGGGTCCAGGGAATTTCTGTGCCTGGCTGGCATGGGGATGTCTCATCCTGGCACAGGCTGAAGGTGGCCAAAAGTAAGGAACAAGAACAAAGGGTTCACATCCTTCTCAGCAGGATTCTTTCCCTTGGGAGGAGGGAGGCCTGGAGAGCTCAGAGCTCTGGGAATGCACAGCAAACACCCGCGAGAAGCCAAGGAGACTCCAGGAACAGCTTCCCAGGGCCTTGCTCCGGCAGCTGGAGCATCCTGGACGCTCCTGACTAAACTAGAGAGAAAAATGGGAATCTCCAACACTGAAATCAAAGCAAGCCAGCCATTGGGTGGTTCCAGGGGCGCAGGGACAGGTCCCGCCCTTGCTGTCCCTTCCCACGGCTTGGGAATGCTGGAATCCTCCGGGCTTACTCCAGTTTCTCCTTTTCTTTTTAATTAATGGCTCTGTGTAAACCTCAGGTAAAGCTGGAGCCCGTCCTGTGCCATCCCAAGGGAGCAGCTCCCCCAAAACCCTCCAGGAACAAACACCCAGATGGAAATTCCCAGAGGTGACACTTCCCGGGTCCCTGAGCCGGGGCCGGACCCTCCTTGGCTCAGCCAGAGCCCCAGATCCTCCTTGGCCACATTCCCGAGGGATCAGCAGGGCTGGAGGAAACGGTGCCAGCCCTCCCCCGTGTGTCTGGCAGCTCCAGGCATGTCCCAGTTTATCCTCTCCCAAGGAAACCCCCTCGGGAGCGAGGCGTGGGGGCCCCGGCACAGTCTGGGCAGTCCCGGCCCCGTCCCGGCGCTCCGGCGGCTCCCAGGGCTCAGTAGATCTTCTGCCTGCTGGGCAGGATGGCCTCCTTGATGAAGGAGAAGATGAGCAGGATCCCGGAGCGCTTCCCTCTCTTCCCCTTGGTGAAGTAGTTGGACACCACGTCGTCTGTGGGAGGAGGAGATGGGGGTGGGGGGGAATCACAGCCAGCCCTGGGAATGCCACGGGACCCTGGGGGGGGCTGATTTTGGGGGAGGGGGGGGGTGTCCCATCGAGTCCACCTGGGTGTTTCACCTGCTGTGGGGAGTCCAAATCCTGAGCCCCCTTTAGTGGGATGTAGGGAGAATCCAGGGAAACGGACAGCACCCAGGAATGCTGTGGCTGCCCCGTCCCTGGAAGTGTCCAAGACCAGGCTGGACAGGGCTTGGAGCAAGCTGGGACAGTGGAAGGTGCCCCTGGGGCTGGAATCAGATGGGCTTTAAGGTCCCTTCCCACCGAAACCTCTCCGTGAATCCGTGCCTGGAGAGGTGCAGGATGAACCCCACGCCCCGAGGATGGAAGAGGGTGGAGGGAGCCCACGTGTCCCACCCCATCCCCTCCCAAACCCACCCCCATGCCCTCCCTCACCTCCAGGCTGCACCGTGGAGGGCAGGACGTTCTCTCCGGCCGACAGGGACACAAAGAAGGCGAAGGGGATGAGCCAGAGGCAGAAGGTGAAATAGGCCAGGACCTGTGGGCAGAGCAGCCCCCAAGTCCCACTTGAACCCTGACTGAGGGCCCTGCACGTGCAGAACCTCCACTCTGGCTCTCCAGAGCCAGCACTGCCCTGGGATAAGGGACAGACCAGCCAGCACTGCCCTGGGATACGGGACAAACCAGCCAGCACTGCCAGGGAAGGACAGGGGAAGTCCCAAACCTCTCCTGCTCCCGAGTCTGAGCAGCACAATTAAACAAGCAGGTAATTAGCTGCGCTGTTGGGACTAATTAAATCCTCTCCATGCCTTCCAGGGAATAAAAGGAAGAGGGAAGAGCTGGACTGGCTCCTCCTGCCCCAGGGTTCTTGTTCCTTCCAAGCACTTTTTCTCCATATTCCCTCAGGGAGAGCTGAGCCGCCAACCAACCCCCCCAGTGCCCAAAAAAGTGCTAAACTTCCTTAAAAAAACTGGGTTTTTTTAATTTATTCTGTTGATTTTTTTCAGCCTGCTTTCAGAATCCGCACCAAGCAGCAGGAATTCTGGGGCCCAAAGAAGCCCCTTGGAGGAATTGCCTTGGCAGGTGCGAGGACGTGGCATGGAATTAGGGTATAAAAGATTAAAAAAAAAAGAGGAGCAATAACTCCAAAAGGGAAGCGATTTGGGGTTAGATTGTTAAAAAAAAAAATTATTTTCTATTTTTCCCAGTTTTTAGGATTTTAGAAAAAAACAACCTGAGCTCAATACCCTGTATTTCTGCTTGGAGATGGGTGGGAAAGTCCCAAACCCACAGCTGGGAAAAGAACCTGCAGCTTCCATGTGCTTGGGAGGGAACAAGCTGAGGAACCCCCAGGGAAGGGCTGCCAAAATAACCCTCGGAGTGTTGGAGCTTGCTGGCCCAAAAGCTGGCATTTCCCTCCCTCCTGGGATCAGCAGGAAAACAGGGACCAGCTCCTTCCCAAAGGTCTCACCTCAGAGAACAGGTAGAACTCCTCAGCAAAGAACTGGAACGCCAGGTAGTGATTGAGCACGACCAGCACTGCCGGGGGGGGAACAGCGGGGTCAGGGATCATCCACAGGGAGCTTGGAGTGAGGAGAGGCCCCCTCCCCGCCCTGTGCTCCCCCTTCCCACAGCCCCCCACACCCGGAATCCTGCGCGCCCCAAAATACTGCCGGGCGTCTCAGCGGGGTGAGCAGCGACCCCCCAAACGCAGGGACAGGCAGGGACCCCCAACCCCAGGGCACTCCAGGGCCTCAGGGACCCCCAAACTCAGGGCGTGGGACTGGACCCAAACCTTTCCAGCATTCTGGAGCCAGGCTGGGAGAGCTGGGGGGGCTCCCCTGGAGAAGGGAAGGCTCCAGGGACACCTGAGAGCCCCTTGC
>JAWWEU010000381.1:0-12544 GCA_035583155.1 Acropternis orthonyx | reverse complement strand
GCTCCTTGTTCAAAACAAATAAATTTGATTTTGCGAACCCCTTCAGATTTGATTTCAGTCTGCATGAAAGACACAGAGACTTACACAACAATACAAAAGTGTAAAACAAATTTCTTTTAGCATGTGGTAAAATGGAAGAGAAAGAATGACAAAAAAAGAAGGGGAATTACCATCTAGGTGTATGTGTTGGCCAGATACCACAACTTTCCACAAAATTCCTCTTGTGAATACATTTATTTCTGCAATAATTGAAAACATAAGGCCATGTCTTTTACAAGGAAGTTTGTTCAGTCTTGTGGATCTCATAATTTTTTGAGGAATTGGAACATCTTAATGTCAGAACTGTCCTTATGAAAATGCATTGGAAATAATTCAGTCACAACTTTATTTTCTTTTCTAAGTTCTCATCCACATGAAAGATAAAAGTATCTTTTATGTAGTCAAAAGTTGCTAATACACAGACTATTTTTGATGCTTAATAGATTTATTCATGCACTAGGTATTTTATTCCCTAGCTCTTTCCCCTCTTCTTATCTCCCATAACTTACCTAAAATGGAAATGGTGGAATCAATTTAGTTCTTAATCTAAGTGACATTTAAACAGGATAGAAATATGCTCTGTATATTATGTTCCTGAAACTATGAATTTGCTGCTCCTTATATCTGCCTTATCTTGTCCTTTGTATCCAATTTTGCTGAAGATTTAACACTAATTCTTTAGTCTTTCTATTGAATAATTTGTGCAGGCATATAAAGGTAACTGTGTTAACTGTGTGGTGTAAGACAAGCCACAACTGTGTTCAGCGATGAACATTTGCCAGTAGAATTAAACTTATGCTTTTGACTGTGTCATTTTAGTGGTATTAAATTAATGTTGAAAAAAAAAACGGGTCACCAATATGCAAATGTCAGGTGATATATTTCAAAACCCAAACCACATACTGTAGATAAACCCTGCCAAATTCCTTTTTCTAGATTCATTAGTTTCAAGGTGAGAGAAAACAAATGAACTTTGACCGTTTCTGTCACAGGGTCCTAAAGTTCATGCAGTCTTTATGTTTTCCTCTGGCCCATGTTATTACTTACTCTGAACTACTTTTTCTTTGTGCTTACAGCCTCTAACCTCACATACAGATTTGCAGAGAACCGCTGGCTGAGCTTAATCAGTAGTTAACAAAAACAACTGCAGTCTCCTCAGAAGAGCCAGTAGAAATCATAACAGAGCTGGAGAACTCTTGTTTTTCTGGTTTTGGTTGTTTTTTTTTTTTTTTTTGCTTTCCCTGTGAATGCAGCTTTTTGAAGTCTTTTTCACAGCAAGAAAGTCAAGTGCTTTTACACTCGGCTTTCTCAGACACCTCTTACATTCAGCTGTGTTGCCCATGACTTCAACATACTTATGTTGCAACTTCTTGTCAGTTCAAGCATTCAGGTTTTAAACACCATGCAAAGAAAAATATAATGTAGTATTGTTAAATATCTTTATCAAGGACATAGACCATGGGATCGAGTGCACCCTCAGCAAATTTGGAGTTGACACCAAGGTGAGTGGTGTGGTTGATGCACCTTAGGGCCGGATGTCATCCAGAGGGACCTGGCCCAACTCAAGAAGTGGCGTTGAGGGAGGTGATTGTGCCCCTCTGTTTCCACTCTCGTTTAGATTCCGTCTGGAGTATTGTGCCCAGCTATGGAGTCCTCAGCACAAGAAGGATGAGGGCTTTTTGGAGCTAGTCTAGAGGAGGGCCAGGAAGATGATCACAGGGCTGGAACACTCCTAAAACAGACTGAGAGAATTGGGGTTGTTCAGCCTGGGGAAAACAAGGTTTTGGAGAGGCTTCACTGTGGCTTTTCAGTACTTAGAGGAAGCTTACAAGAAGGGGACAAACATTTTAGGCTGGACAGGAGAGGACAAATATTTTAGGCTGGGCAGGAGAGGACAAGTCTGGAAATTATCAAGGTCAGGTTGGACAGGGCTCTGAACAACCTGATAGTTGAAGACGTCCCTGCTCAATGCAGGGGGCTTGGACTAGAAGGACTTTGAAGGTATCTTTTCCAAACTATTCTGTGATTCAATGTGACACTAAGTTATGCTATGTAGACATAGGCTAGGGACAAGGAAAAGCCTATTTCTTTACTCGGGATGTTTTTTAGCAAGAAGCAGTCTATTATTCCTGTAAAATAAATTCCCTGAGAATAAGGGAAATAATTCACATAAATACTAGAGTATTTATTGCCTAACCAAAATAACTCAATTGTGCTAAAAAGGCATTCAAACCTTTGTCATCAATGTTTATAAAACATCCATCTGTACGATAATTCAAACACAAACTGCACAGGGAGAATGACTCCCAAGGTACCTTTCAGCATGACTGTGGCAGAGGAAAAGAGAGTGAGACACAACTGAAAAAGACATTAAGTGTAAACCTCAGCTTTTTGTAGTGGAATGTTTTATGGTTTAGACAGAAGGAAACCTGCAGCACTTTGTAAGCATGCTACTTACACAAACCATTATATCTGAACAAATTTTCAGGTTTGATTTAGACAAAGCATTGTAATTGAGGCTACTACTTCTATGAACGTGCTGTTACTGAAGCATTGCTTACCTTCTCACAAAAGCCAGTATCCACACAGCATCACCATTAAGTATGGTAACAGTCATTATTGGTATCTTTCAATGACAATATTAAATAACTGTAATGAAATTTATAACAACTTAAAATAATTAATAATCAACATGTTAAGTGAGAATGGGACATGACGATGTCATACTTTAGTAAACTAGGGAAGGGAAGTGCCATATGTATATGCAGAGGGCAGGGGCAGAAAAAACTTACCTGAAAGAGATGAAAGTCATTTTATTAATCTCTGTGACACAACGGATCTGAAATGACAATGATAATAGAAAGATCAAAATGGAGAATGGGAAGATGTTTGAAACACAGAAGAGTTCTGAGGTGTGTGCTTGCTCAGCAGTTTCACTAGGACACAGGACAGGATAACTGTAATGGAAACGACTGACTACTACTCAACCAAATTTATTTGGAAACTGAAAGAAGAACTCTAAAAACCTACCAAGGAGCCATTAAGATCAAAGCACAATTGTCATAACAGAAAGAAGATAACTTACAGTCAAGAGGCTGAAATTTCTAGTCCCTTCATTTTAATTCCTAATGAGGAACTGCAACAACAATTCAGTCTTCTTATTAAGGAAGTGTCATTCAGAGACCTCTATTTTCTTGTGTTAGTGGCACAATTTCTGAAAGCACTTCTGGTAGCTTGAAAAAAACAACCAAAGTTTTAAGTAATACTCATTGTTTTTTACTGTATTATCATTGGCTCTTCAATGGCAAATGCCTGAAACAGAAAGTGTAAGAGAAATTGGAAAAGACTAATAAAATAATAATTAAAAAGAAAAATGTTTTTCTTCTATGAATAGGAGAGAGATTTATGGGGTTTCCTTCCTTCCTTTCCTTCCTGTCCTTCTTTCATCTCAAAGTCCAATGTTTTATGTTTCCAAGTCAACATGTAGTGGAACATCAGCTATGTTATACTTTTGCTTTTCAATTTTTCTGATTTTCTGTTTCAGTAACTCTGCTATTTCACAGCAGTGGAAATTCAAACAACAGATCTGTTGTTTAAGGCACACAATCCTTATTACATTCTCAAGTATGCACAGATGCAGACCAAAAGTGTAGTCCCTGATACTGAGGCAAAATTCATTGGGTATGTCACGTAAGTCAGACTAGACTGGTGCACACCACCTAGTAATTGGGCTTATTATTTGTTCTTTCAAAAGTAGTTCAATGCAGCATTCACTATTCATATCAGAAGTATCACATCAGTGTTTCTGCTCAGTACAAGAGCAGCATTTGGTTCAAGAAGTTTGTGAATCAGAAAAAAGCAAAGTATTCACTCATCTCAGTAATGTTACAGGTTGCTCTCAGGCCTAATGAAACAGTACATTACTCTAGCAAGAGATGGCATTTTCCTATAGCATGTCACAGTCTTTTATCAGTATTTCAAATGTTTATTCTTTTCTATTTAACTGAGGATTTTCTTTAGTTATACACAGAACTCATAAGGAACATTAGAATCTGAACTCACCAAAGGTGTGATGGAGGAGAGGAAAGCACAGATTTTCACATATTAATTTGATTTGAAGGAACACGTTCTTTATTCCTGTGGTCTGTTGACCCTAGATGAATGCCAGGTGCCCACCAAGCTGCTCTATGACTCTTCTCAACTGAACAGGTGGGAAAAATTATAATGAAAGGTTCGTGGGTCAGGATGAGGACAGAAGGAGACCCACCACAGGCAAAACAAACTTAATTTTGAAAAATGAGTTTGATTTAATACCAATTGAATCAGAGTAGGATAATAAAAAGTACAACCAAATCTTACAAACACCTTCTTTCCACTCCTCATTTCTTAAATTTACTCCCAATGTTCTCTAGCGCCTCCCCACAGCCATGCAGGGCATGGGAATGGGGACTGCAGTAAGGGAATCCTGTGTTTTCTCCACCACTTCTCCCTCCTCATACCCTTCCCCTGCTCCAGTGTGGGGGCCCTTCCACAGGCTAAATTCTTCATGAACTGCTCCAGAACGGGTACCTTTCCACGGGGTGCAGTCCTTCAGGAACAGGCTGCTCCAACTTGCGTCTGCCACAAGTCCTTCCAGCGAACCTGCTCCATCATGGACACCTCTCCAAGGGGTCACAGGTCCTGCCAGAAGCCTCTGGGCTGCCCACAAAGCATCAGCCTTCTTCAGGGATCAACCTGTTCCAGTGTGGGATCCTCCACAGGCTGCAGGTGGATCTCTGCTCTGCTGAGAGCTCATACTTGGGTAGCAGGGAAATCTCAGCTCTGGAGCTTGAAGCACCTCCTTTCCCTCCTTCCTCCCTGACCCTGGGGTCTGCAGCACTGTTTCTCTCTTATATTCTCACTCCTCTCTCATATTTGTTGTTTCATAGAAGTATTTTCTCCTTCTCACATCTGTTGTTATGCTGTCACTGTTGCTGATGGGCTCAGCCTGAGACAATGATGGTCCATCTTCGAGCTGTCTGGCATTGGCTCTGTCAGATGCAGTGGAAGCTTCTGGCATCTTCTCACAAAAGATAGCCCTGTGGTGAACCTTGCCACTCAAAAACACTAGGATTCCCCTTCTTTTCTCTATTCACCCAGCTGTGCTCAGACAACACAGTTTTATCTCCAAAATTAACTGATTCACTCTCCTGGCCAAGCCATTACTGTGGCCTTCTGTAAAATGTCATCAGCTTCTCTCCAGCTGAATAGTATTAATTAAAACAGCTTGTAGCTGCATCTGTTTGGGAAGGAAAATAAACACAGATACAAGGGTTTAATTGAAAATGCACCCCATTAAACTGAAACAGAAATGTTATGCATAGGAAACAATGCAAAACATTACATGAAAGACACAGACCTTGAAGGGCTGCAGTCATGGGAGGTTAAGGTACCTTTCTGACCATATTTTTCTCTTTCTACAGTGGCTTTAATCTACCTTCAAACAACATGCTCTGGCCTTTGAACACAGGAAACATATGAATGATCTAGATGGTCCATTTATCTGTACAATTCAAGTACTATATTAATTAAGGTATGGTAATTAGGCTTTAGATGAGATCATTCTCCTTTCCAAACCATGCCTTTTTCTAGATGCAAACACCAAAACTTTCATACAGTTCAGGCACAATTTTTCTGTTTCAATTCTCAGTTTTCAGCTGTGAATGAAGATAAACAAAAATTAAGCCACAAAACCACTCTTGGCTACTCCCAAGATATGATTAGATATGATAGATATGATATGATAGATATGATGGTAAAGCTCTGGTTATGACTCAAGTCTTGTGCAACAAGAGCTAACATACCTTCAGTTCTGTCCTAAAAATACATACACACAGATCAATCTATATTGTGAAGTTAAAACAGTTTTCAAATCAAAAGGTAATTAAATTCTTAATACCTGATGAAGAAAGGAAATGTCAATTTCTTTATATTTACGTTTGTTTAGTTTCAATAAGGAATTACCACTTCTAAATGTAATTTATTACATTTTTACATTCAATATTTCCATTATTCTTGTTCACCTGCTTCTATGCATGTTTGTGCAGGAAATACAAGCAGGCAGTAAAGATCCCTTGTCCTAGAAACTGGGGAGAAAAAATAAGAAAACAAAATCCATACTCTAGCATGGTCACACAGAAACAAAAGAGTTACTATCAAGAATCTAAACCAAAAGAAAAATTTCAAAGAGTAACAGAAAGATTTGTCACATTAATTAGTTAGAAAACTAAAAAACTAAAATCCCTGTCTCTTTTGGTCCACAGTCACAAAGCCATACAATGTCAAAATTGAACTAGGATTTACATAAATTCTAAAAAACTGAGAAATTATCCCATGAGCATCTCGCAGAATCACAGAACGGGTGGTATGAAAAGGGACCTATGGGACATTTAATGTTACCTCACAGTGTTTCCTGATGTTCAGATGAAAGCTGCTGTGTCCCAGTTGGTGCCAGGCAGATGCTCACTAACTTCTACACTTCTGCACCCGGTGGGGTGGGGAGGAGAATCAGAAAACAGAACATAAACCTCATGCATGGAGATGAGAACCACTGAATAACTGAACTAAACTAAATTATAATTATTGCAATAATAACAATAAAATAATAATAATAATAATATGGATGTAAAAGAGAAAAGAAGGAGGAATGAGCCCCAAGAAAAGTGATGCACAATACAGTTGCTCACCATCCCCTGACTCAGCATCCCCAGCCAGTCCCTGAGGACTGATGGTTCCCTCCCAGCCAACTCCCCCCATTTATGTACTGGGCATGACGTTCTGTGGTATGGAACATCCCTCTGGAATTAACTCTATTCCAACTGAAATTAGGACAGTGCCTGCTGCACTGAAAAGAGCCTGTCTCTCTCTTCTTTGCACCTCCCTTCATGTATTTATATACAGTAATAAGATCCATTTGAGTTTCTTTTTCCAGGTTGATCATTTCCAGCTCTCAGCCCTACCCCATATGCAAGGTGCTGCAGTACCCTAATGATCCTTGTGGCCCACTGTTGGACTCTCCCCAGAGTGTTCATGTCTCTCATTTGCTGGGGAGCCCAGAACTGGACCCAGCAGCCCAGGTGGCATCACCAGTTCTGAGTAGAAGGGAAGGATCTTTTATCTCATGTTGGTTTACCCTATTATTCAGTAATATTAACAGAAAGCATGTACAACATCCCAAAATTAAAAGAGTTTCAAGTAATGCTGCAGTAATGAAGCAAACAAAAATAAATATTCATCATTCCTTCTGCCATATATTGAAAGGTATGGCATTCCAGTGCACCCAGTTCAACAAAAACTTGAAATTCTGGGATGGCATTCATAAAACTGTTAGCTTTTGGAAAAAACACCAGAAGTTTCTACAAACCCTATTTAAAAGACATGGCCCATATTTTTATCCTACTTATGCTGAAGACACTGCCACCTTGAGAAGAGTGACTTTTTATGAAAATGGTAACTTGAATGACATATATAGACACTTCATTAAACTTCACAGCCAAAAGTCGTTTAATAGAAAAATTTCTTTGCCATTTCTGAACCCAATATTGAAAAGAATAAACCTACTGCCTGGAATACCCGACGTAAA
The DNA here is from genome assembly GCA_035583155.1 of Acropternis orthonyx. Lineage (NCBI taxonomy): Eukaryota > Metazoa > Chordata > Aves > Passeriformes > Rhinocryptidae > Acropternis > Acropternis orthonyx. The sequence continues at coordinate 4,884 of JAWWEU010000381.1, read as the reverse complement.
AATAGAATAAGATGTGGCGTAGTCGTTATACACAGAAAGAAGCTGAATTTTCTCCAAGCACATTTGAAAGGATACTATAAGAGGTGGTGCGGTTTCCACTTTTCTAATTTACAAAGAAATATGTATGCATATTACTAAAAAGACACAGAAAATTATCATCACTTTTCCACTTCTGTGCAGTTAATCCTGGGAACACTACTAGGAGCATATGGGTTTTTCAAATTACCACTGATCATTTCTAGTAATTTCTATCTAGAATTTTATAAGTCACTTATGAAGCCAGTCACTGAATAGCTCTTACTGAATAGCAGTTGTGCTGGAAAGCTTGTATTTTTCAGTGCACAAAGCTAAATACTATTTACCCTTAATATTAAAATTCAAATTGCCTCCACGTTTGAAGGAACAAATTTTTACAAAAAGTCATTCAGAAAATATACAGATTTGCTATTTTAGTCATGTGAAAATTGGATTAGAAATAGAAATGTGATTTCTAAAGACTAAGGGCAGCAAATAACAGGAAAGTTTTCTTACATGGAATGCATTAATAGATGTATAAATAAGAAATATTGATTGCTGAATTCACAGGACTTCATTCAAATACTCCTGACATTACTAAGTCTGGTCTACAGACCATAAACACAACAGCATTGATGTTTTCCATAGATCAATAAATAGCTATAAAGTTCATGGTGACAGATACAGCAGAACTCCAAATCAAAAGACAAGCCCTAAACAGCTTATTAGAGGAAGTAAAACATGGGACAAGAAGGGTACACAAAGACAGGGCTGTTTAGAAAAAGTTAAACCAGATTCACACTCAACAGAGAGAAAAGCTCCTTCCATTATAAGTATACATAAGAATTACTTTTTGCAGATAGCTGCAGTAAAGATGATATATTAAACTATTATATTGAAAATGGAGCATAAATGTTACATTTTTAATGGGGTTTTTTGGCTTCAAAATTACAGGGAATGTAGGAATGTAGCCATAAAAATAACTTTGAGAGTATGTGCAGCAGCTTTTGCTCTCTCTCTGAATTTTGTCAAATACTAGTCGGCTCACAGGAATGCCCTTCATATGAATATGGTATGTTGCAAAGCTAAAGCAATGAAAGAGTTAATTACATTTCAGTTCATTGCCTGCCAGGGAGAAGATAAAGATGGAAATTTTCTAAATGCAATTCTTCTGCTCTCTCTACTGAAACTATGTACTGTATGTTGAGGACATCCAAGGACAGATATGATTGCTTCAGTGAAGCAGAGTTTTCTAGCTATAACCCTCAACCAAAAAATATTTCATTAAAGAATTTCCCACTTACTGTGCATCATTATTCCTGTCAATGCACTTCCACGGAGGAAAGATGACAGTCATTCTAGGTGATATTGGGGCCAGTGATTTCCTGAATTGGTGATGAGATACTCTGAAGCTGTGGCAGGGAATGCAACAGAATTTCATCGTAATGCTCTTGCTGCACAGAAATGTCACACCAGGCATTACAGCACAAGAAAACCCTTTCTATCAGGCAAGTTTTATGGCCAATATCTTTCCACTTTTTAACATCTAGAATGTAGCAAAAAATAGATACAACCACCACAAATCTGCTCAAATCAACTCTAAAAAGGTAAATAGCATTATCATAAGCATGTCACAAGAGAAATGGACATTGTAACACTTGCTAGGACACTCTTTAGCTACAGATATAGCATACAGCAGAATTTCAGATATTATCATTAAAACCTGATGGTATTAAAATTTATGGCTACCTCTGTGGTGTAACTTCTTTGGGTGGAATGCATTTGTATTGACTACTCCAGAGCTGAGGATACTGTGGGACTTGGATAGCTAGAAAATTCTTCCTGAACCCCATTTATTTTATTTTCTTATTGATATACTGAGCCCAGTATAATTCCCTGCTTACACAAACAGGGACAGGCACCTTCAGATTTTATGAAAAAGGAGAATGCTGTAAAAGCTTTTATAACGCACCACAGTAAGTGTGGGAAAACATTAACTGTTTATTGTAATAAATCCCCAGATGTCCCATTTGGGTGCAAGGAGTTTATTAATGAGTTTAATCACTGTGCCACACATCTGGCATTCACTATGTTAACACTGCACTCTTTATCGAAGAACCTTCAACAAAATGTTTAATTGCTATTTTCCTGTGCAGCTAAAATAGGAAATAATAAGATCACTTGCAAGATGTGTAGGAAAGAAAATATTATATAACAAGAAAGCAAGTCAGAAAAAAAGATAGCTTTACAATTTCTTGAGGGTTTTTTAAGGCTAAAACATTTTCAGGGACTTGTCAGAAAATAAAAAGTCTTATGGCCATTGCCTGTAAGAAACATCTATACAACTGTAGAAAAACAAACAAATATTATGTGCATAATAATCTCTCTCCCAAGTATTCAGGATTTTTTTAAAAAGAAATTCTGTAAGTTTAATGTAAAATCTTGTTTCACATACAAGACATAAGAGATTTAATGTAGAAAATGTAATACAGTAACCTTTTTTATTTCAATGACATTACAATGTCACTTGAGTGCCTGGAGCAGTATAAGAGGTATCAGACCATAAGGTCAAGATATTTAACTCATAAGCTAATAAAAGGCAATTACTTCTCACAGAGAAGTGCAGTAGCTGTTCCATCTTAAAGACCACAAACAGATTTTTCTTCTCCATTAAGACCACCAAAGCAGAGGTTGATTATGAAAGTTTTTCTCCCAAATAAGAAGCTAATTTCATAGAAGTATTAAACATCTGTCTCATAACAGTCTTTAATAGCTACTTACACCAGTGAAGGCTTGCTTTGAGTAACACTAGCAAAGAACTTCAGGCTTACTGTGAAAAACTGACATGTCAAGTAGCCAGTCAAGTTTGCCTTGTGTATTTACCAGAGAAGAGAATTTTATTTTTTTTAAATTTGAAACTAAAATAGCATTTCTAGGCAATATATTATATTGATGACCTGGCTTTATGCTTTTTGCTGGCTGCTGTCTCTGTGAAATTGTTCTTATTATTTCTCATGGAGAATTAGTTCTTTTTGACATCATTACTGGTCTTTAATTCCAGCTCTGATCTACAGTTACCCTTTCAGACTGACCTCACTTTGTCATCTTTGGAGTTATCATTTTCCCCTTTACTTACCCAAATATGAAAATGCAGGGGAAAGGTACTGTAAATGACATCAACAGGTACACATGCAGAAACAATCCATCCCAAGATTCCACCTTCTATTAAGAATTTATCGGAGGGGTTTAAAACCTCAGAATTTCTTTTAATGCTTCACTTCCACAATTAACATCATGTAGTAGCAATAGTTTCAGTCTATGAGAGAAATAAAAGCTAGATCACCATAAGACAAGGCTATCATGCCTGAAATATTGTAGTGAATTCTTCTTTAATATTGGCAAGTGAGCAAATGAAACTCAGCACTGCATTACAGGTTTATCATGTCACACAGCAACTGACATGAATGCCTTTAGCATGAAAAAAACCCATCTATTTAGAGCTGTTGTAATCATACTCAGCTGGGAGCTGAGCATCTGTATTTTCAGATGGAGACTGCAGAGAGTGTTTTGCACTAAAATAGTTCAAAACTTGACCACTATATTTATACTGTTAGATCCTAAAGCTTGCAGATTTTAGGAAGGATATGAGATGGGAGCCCTCCCAGGAGTTTCTGTTAAAAGTCTACTGCCAAAGAAAGAGCTGGGTTTGCTCAGTTTCCAGTGGACTAACATTTGTCTCTCTCTTGTATAGTCTGGAAATCATTATTTCCAGACATGACTTGTCTTGAGGCTCACAGAAACAAAAACAAACCAAAACAAAACAAACCATCCACAAACAAACAAAAAACCAAACCAAAACAAAACATATATTACAGAGCAGTTAGTCTTCCGCTGCTCAGCAAAACACAAGGTTACACCAAACATTAATTTCAATTTATCACCCAGAAATATCGTTGGGTGTAGCTACTTTTATCCCATAACAAGTATAATGGTAAACTAGGATTATGAATTCAGTCATTACCGAATGTAGAACAGCACTGTTCCCCTGTTAGAGTACTGACTCCTATTAGCCTCTGAAAGCTCGTCTTCAGATGTCTGAAGCCCAGTTGTGATCCAGCACAGAAAATATCAGCAGAATTCAATGCATACAAACAGAGTTACATTTAGTTAAATCAAATATAAATATTTGAGCAAAAGACTGAAGAAGTAAGGGTGGGAGGATATCAACTTTGCATAATTTTAAATCTCGGAAAGAAACTGTAACATTTCATCTGGGCAAATATTCACAATTTTGCTAGGTAGGGCTGTTTTACTTGAGAATTTTCATAGAGATACTGAAGAGTTTTCCATCAGCTATCTAGAAAGAAAATACGCTTTTTCAGATACTAGGGCATAAAATCAATTTGTTCATAGTTGTTTATCTCACCATCTTCAGAGAAAGTAACATTTGGTGTCAATTTATTTCTCATAATCTAGTTTCAGATTATCTCATCTGGAAATTGAATGATGCCTTCTGTTTTATGCAGAATAAGACATTAACTTATAAACTGAACCTATTTAAATGAATGCCCACCCTCTTTCTTGGGAATGCCTCATTTCAACTTCATGTGTTCATTAAGAAATAGAACTATACTGTGTGGAGTTCAAATAATAGAATCAAACACATAATCTGTAAGCAAGACAAACTGAGGCATGTCAGACCTTTGATGCACTTTAGAACATGTTTGAAAATATCAGAAGGGATGGCACAATTGTGCTCCATCAGTGGTTATAGTGACCAGGACCAGTTTGGCACTGTGTGGGTGTGGCTAAGACTGTGTATTCTACACCCTCTATGTAATTTCTCATGAACTGCTAACAATGGATCAT
>JAWWEU010000380.1:1695-12548 GCA_035583155.1 Acropternis orthonyx | reverse complement strand
ATGAGGGGGCCAGGTGGAACTCTTTTCTGTGGGGCATGCAGTCTCTTTCCAGGTTCCACGGTTGAAGAGGAGACAGATGGTGATTCCTCTGAGGTGCAGGGTTGGTAGATGAAAGAAAAATTCCAAGATTTTAAACCCATAACACCATCTTAGTCTAAATCTTTACATACTGCTTCTGTAGAAGCCTTTCTTAGTGTGAAAAGCATTACTAACTTCAGAGAATTAACAGGGACTTTAATCTTACCTTCCATTTCAGTAAGAACAGCCATGCTGATGACAAACTCTTTGAAGCCACCAAATTTCAAGAGGAGACTGAGAAGCTGAATTTCTAAAAAAGTACTTTTCTTCCTACAGATCAGAGGTTGACTTTTAAATAATTCACAAGTCTGTTTCAGCCAGGGAAAAAACAAAAAAACAAACAAACAAAAAAAAAAAAAAAAAAAAAAAAAAAAAACAAAACAAAACCAACCAACCAAAAAAACCCCACAAAAACAAAAAACAAACAAACAAACCAATTAAAAAAAAAAAAAAATTGCCACATATGGGAAAAAAAAAGTCTTAAACAGTCTACTCCTCCTGAAGTGACAATAAGAACTTACTTTCTAATTTAGGTACCGTACTTCAGTGTATTAGCAGACAATTCCTTTGCTTTCAAGCTACTCTACAAACAATTTTTTCAGTAAAAGAGTGGATCACATGAAGAATTTCAAAAATTGTCCTATGTTAACTTAAAAGCCAGGGAGACAATAAATTAAGCACAGCCTTCATTTATTTCATGTATACACGCATTCATGCACTATTAACAACACTTATCAAAGCTTCAGGTAGAATTGTTGTGATATGGACTTGGAAGCCATAGATCTCAATCCTTAAGTAAAAATCTTAAAAGAATATGGCGACTCTCTGATGAAGTTAAAAATATACACAATTCACTCTTGGATATGTAACAAGAAAAAAAGATGTGCAGCACTGTAACATTTCACCCTAGCCAAGGCAATCATTTGACTGAGCTCTTAACTGTGAGTGGGAGAGGGAAGAAGAATATAGCTTGGGTTTTCCTTTCAGAAATATTACTCTCTATATACAGATGTGTATCTGTATCTGTATACAGATATAGTTACATCTGTATGTGTGTATATATGTACACTACATAAACTGTAACAGTTTATAATAGTTTTTAGTTGGTGTTATCTGAAAAGACCAAATAAAATGAACATGACTTGTTTTCCTGTTAAGGCATGACTTAGGTTTGTTAATCACTATGAGTACCAGTCAATATAAATCCTGAGATTAGCTCAGTTGGTTAGAGCATATTACTAATAATGCCAAGGTCCTGGGTTTGATCCCCATAGGGGCCATCCATTTATGAGCTGGACTTGATGGTCCTCGTGGGTCCCTTTCACCTCAGAATATTCTGTGGTTATGTGAAAAATAATTACTAAAATGTGATTTAAGTGATGGAAGTGACACTTGGTGGAAATTAAAGGGTATTTAAGTTATATGTGCTGTACATTTAAAAGAAAAATAGCTTACTTGAAAAATACACTCAGGGAAAAAGAAGCTTTACTTTCTCTGAATCCTGCAAGCCAGAGCAAGATTGTTCTTTTCTCTGTGGGTCTCTAAGTAAGAACTTAGGAACAAAAGATTAAAGCAGAGGCATATGGCAGAGGATCAGATGGCTTGGATTTTTCTCTTCTAACCATTTCTAGGTTGCTAAAAACTAGCAGAGACTCTCCAACAAGCTTTCCAAACCAAGATGACAGAATTTTTAAAACAAGTTATTCACAGAATTGGTGGGCATACTAAGTATGAAAGGACAAAACAAAACTTAAAAAAAAACAAATAAGGTAATGCAATGAGAATTTTTGCCAAATCCTGAACACTTCACTGATGTCATAAACCATAGGAAATACAAAAAGTATAAGCAAACATGGAACACAGTTAGAACAGGGACTCTCTAAGAGACACTAAGGATGGTTACAAAAGCATAGCACAAGACTGAGCAAGTACTACAAGAACCATCACACTGATCTGTAATACACAGAAAGAATTAGGAATAAATAAAATTGGGAATAATGACAACCTTAAAAACTGCATTTCACAGTTGACTTTTTGAATGGAATAATGTGGGCAGCACCAACTCACAAGTCTGCTCTTATATTAGAATACAGACAACCTCAAAAAGTTCTCTGCTGCAATTAAAATGCAGTGTCCTTTCTTTATGCAAAAAACAGAAACACACGGGAGGCAGGGAGGGAAGCAAGGGAAGCAAGGGAGGACACAAAAAGTCTGCAGAAAGTCCACTGACAAGAACAATGAGAGGCATAAAGATCTTCACAGAGAAACTGAATAAACTGAGGTGCTAAGTTTCAGATTAAAAAGCGCTATTTTTTTAATAGTTAATAGTCTTCAGAACGACAAGAAGAAAATAAGTAATTCTCCATGCCCAGAGAGAAAAGAAATAGTAACTGCAGCAATAGACACAAACTAAACAGGAACAGAACCTCTCAGGCTTTCTAATGCTAGTAAGTTAAGGTCACATGATAAAACAGATCCACAGAGAATTCTGCACTCTCCTGCATGTGGTATTAATACCAGGTCTCCTTGCAGCTGATCTCACCTTTGCAGGAGAGTAACTATGGCATCTTGATTATCTTTTTATCCCTACTACTCCAACTATGCTGCTACATACAGCAGCGTTTGATGTATATATATATCAATTATCTATAGTAGCAGTTTGATGATACCAAACCAAGCAGGGAAGTGACCACTTTGAAAGTGTGTCATCTCACAGAAGACCTGGAATAGTGGTCTAACAAGAACCTTATGAAGTTCAACAAAGACAAGTGTAAGGCCTTGCACTTAGGGAAACAATCCATGAGTGCAGCATGGGCTGGGATCTATCCAGCTGGGGAGTAGCTCTGTGGAATGGGACCTGGAGGTCCTGGTGGACAAGCTCAGTCTGAGTGAACTATCCTGCTGTGGCAGAGCAAGCCAACGGGATGCTGGGTTGCATCAACAGGGACACCAACAGGAGAGCCAGAGAAGTCATTATCTCACTCTATTCAGCACTTGTCAGGCTACACCTGGAATACTGTGTTCAGTTTTCGTTCACATTATACATAAAAGATGTGGACAGGCATCCAGAGAAGTGACATCAAGAAGCAGGAAGCCTGCCAGATGGGAAAAGGGTGAGAGAACTGGGTTTGCTCTGCCTAGAGTAAGAAGGCCTAGGGGAGACCTAATCACAGTGTTCCAGTATTTAAAGGGTAGCTACAAAAAAGATGAATATTCCCTTTTTACAAGGAATCACATGGAAAAAATGAGGGATAATAGGTACAAGTAACACCTGGAGAGATTACAGCTGGACACAACAGAAAAAATTTTCACAATGAGAACAATCAAACATTGCAATAATCTCCCCAGGGAGTGGTGGATTCCCCAGTGTTGGACACTTAAGATTTGGCTGAATATGGTGCTGAGTCATCTTGTCTAGACTGCTTTTGCCAAGGACGTCTGGACCAGATGATCCTTGAGATCCCCTTTCACTCTGGTATTCTATCATTCTATGGTACATATGTAATGAATACCAATGGCCAGTGTTGGTCTTTAGCTGATCTTATTCTTCAAACACAATGATTTCAACTAATTGAAGGAGTATCCTCTATACAGACTATGGTGAAGAAATATCCTCTGTGCAGACATTATGACATTACCAGTACTTTCATTATCAGTTTGCAGACTTAGAAAATGCTGGAATTCCCAAGAGAAATCAGTTTGTATCATTTACAAATGATGTAGTAATCCACTTCAATCCAGGTAAGATTTTATCGCAATAACAAAAAATAAGACCTGTCTGAAGATAACCATGTTCTATAAATACAGCACCACAAAATTTCTCATCTATTAGCCATCTTTCCATGACCAACAGCTAACATAAAGCTCAAGAAGATGATACAATTTAAAAGACATGCTGTAAGGTGCAACTATTGACTTGAATTCTTAAGACAAATACTTGCAATACTTGCTTCTCCCTCTAATACTGCTCAGTTTTAGTTTTTGAATGCAGTAGGCATTGCATACCTTTATAATTCATTTAGTCCAACAACAATCTCTGCTAGAGCAGAACTATTAAGAGGTTTCATTCATGCCTCAATTACAGCCAAGCATTTTGTCATAGCAGATTTATACCTTCTCGTGATCGTACTTAAGACAAGTAGCATTTCATTATTTCTGGGATCCATGTTCTTGAGATCTGTAATTTAAACACTATCTTATCTCATAATCTCGTTTTTGTATCAAAACATTTTTATTACACAACTATATTCAGTTGCTCTCTAACTCTCTAAGTGGTTTTAATTCAACTCCGATGTATTAAGCTTTGCCAGTGTAGAAGGCAAACATTCAAATTTTGAAAATCCAACGGTGCCATTTAGTAGCAAACAATACTAATATTAAAGAACAGATGTCAACTAATTATCTGTGGAAAACCAGGTTAATGGGAACTTCTCAGTTTTTGTGATAATTTTTACTGTTTCATCTTAGTCATAAGAAGGTGCCTTTGCCTCTCTCAATATTCCCATGCTTGGGAGACTGTAGGAATGCTGATTGCCATAATTCCCATAAGGTAGCAATTTCTGTCAGGTAATAAAATGAATAAAAATAAAGGTAACAACCCTCTGTCATTTCCACTTGCAGAAACAGTCCCTCAGGATTACAACTGAAGCATAAGGGATACCCATCAAGAGTACCTCTTTTTTATTTACCTTCTTATCATTTATCTACTTTTTTGTAGATAAATGACATTTAGTCTCTAATAAACTCTGGGGTGTTTTTCTTCACTTTTGAACTGGTCATTTGTATAAAAAAATAATCTTTGGTTGAAAGAGCAAATAACCACAAATATTTGTAAGGTTTTGAAACTTGTAATTTTATAACTAAATGTTTTAACATTTACTGGGGGAAAAGGTCATAATTACACTTTACTAAATAATCCTTCTTATTGTATGAAAACATGTACATAAAATACTTTCTAGCAAAAACTCTACTGAGCGCCTCAGTTAAAAAAAACATCATTACTACTGCCTCCAAATAACATTAGGTTTTACAACATAAACATGGAAATAAAACAGAAGTGAGTTTGTACTGAGACCCTAGTGCTTGACATTACTGTCACAAGTGGAGCTGGCCTGCAATATTTAATAAACTACAATAAAAAAGAATAACAGGTAATAATGGGTTGTTTTTATTGTGTCTTCTCTTACTTCAATTTTAATTTACTTCTCCTTTCTCATATACTGTCCTTAAGGCACATAAGCTAATAATAAAAGGAAAACTACTTCCTGTCTGTACTAAAAAAATAAGAGTAAATTTTTTTTCTAGAAAAAATTATTTTCAACCAATCGCAACATATAAAAACTTGATTCTTCTAAACAGTATGTCCACAGTCGTATTTGGTAACATTGGTAGATTTTGAAAATGAATGCATTGGCAAGCAAAAGTCAAGACGTGTCAAGGAACAAAAAGCAGAGTTATTATTTTGGCAAGTTTTTGCTTTATTAGTGGGCCTCAGTACCAATTCCTTCAAATGTTTAATGACTCTCCTCACCCACCTGCCAAAAAAAAAATAATAAAACTTAAAAAAATGATGCAACAACAGATTTTTCTGCACTAAAACACAAGTATCCACATTCTACTGAAGAACACCGTTCTTGCTTTACACTGCATTCAGTAACCTCTTCCTATCTACTGCTCATACACAATGCAAAACTTAGCAAAACCGTTCTGTGGCTTATCTAGCATGGGAAAAATAAGTAAGAAAATCAATATACCATTTTCTTATGAAAAAAACTAGTAATTCTTTCTACAAAAGAACATAACCATTTGGTTATGTTATGCTCAGCTTCTTTAAGCAAATAACTAGAGGTATCTAGATAGCAGTGCTCAGCAATACCTAGAAGCCTTAATCATACACTAAATCACTTCTTGTCTACATAACAAACACACCCAGTCTAATCCTCACTCAAGCAGTGTGTAGGACTTGTACAGAAAGGCATCCAGAGAAACTGCAGTAATTCTAACAGAGTTTTCTAGACTTTTTACTAAGCCTTAGATGACTTTTTTGCACAATAAACTAGCCACCCACTAACATTTTTAAACATATTAAACCTTAATTTCAATAACAAGATTTCTTCCCCCCTCTAGGTCTGTAAAACGTCAATTAAACCTTTGTTTTCTGTAATATCTGTATTAGTTTATTTATAATTTATTTGCTGTAATTTAGGATGTTAACAACATACATTCTAAAAAGGTTTTCAAGAGAAGGTGAACAGAATTGAAATAGAAGTGAGGAAACTGATGAAGAACATTATATATTTTCAGTAGAATTAAAATGAGAGATTGCAGAAAGAATAAACAAGACTAGGAAAAATGGCACATTAGCTCTTAAAAAATTACTTAACTTCTCATCTTTACCATTTCTTTGTCAATTTTATGTTGAAGATATCAACTTCTGGAAAGACTTCCAGAAGTTGATTCTGTTGTTTTCTGCAATATAGGTCAATCAAGAATAAGGTGGATTTATTCTACATAATTTGTGTGTCAGTTTTCAACCACAAGAAAATATGTACCCAAAAAGGAACTGAGTAGAGGAAATGTTTAAAAAAAAAAAAGAAAAAAGAAAGTGCTGTATGTTTAGTCTTTAATCCAAACACAAGTTTTAAAAAAAAATTCTGATTTTCAGTCTTACTATCATAAACATCACACGGCCTAAATGTTAAGCTTTGATTCAAATCATGACATTTATTTTGAAGGGCAGAATTCCGTGCGGACCTCCTCATAAAATCCCTCTGCACTCCTTATATATTTTGGGTACTGATTACAAAGCATAGGAAAAATAACCAAGATACACTTGGATAACAAACTTGCTTTCCCCTTCAAGAGAAGGGCACTCAAGACTAAAGTGTTATCCAGTGAGATGCAACCTCCAGCTGAAAGCAACCTCATCTGACAGCTACGGATTCACAACCATCAGTTTGCCACTTGGCACACCGCTGCTGGAGCTGTTGTGATGGAGCATTCAAAAAAATCAGCTGCTGTGTATAGCTTAGTTTCCACTCAAATCCATAATGACAATTACTTAATGCTCACAAGACTGCCTCAAAGTGTTCTAAATTTTCAGAGCTGTTGCCAAGAGTGGCTGGATTCTGTGATAATACAAATATGTCCACTACCATCCCACTCAGATAACTTAGAAAACTATGGGCAACAATTAAGGCCATCACTTTCCCAGGTCTGCTGCAAGGTAGGGCTTCTGCATATATGCAGAGAGAGAATGTGTGCACCACATTACCCTTCCATCTGCAGGCACTGCTCACGTGCAAGATCAGCAGAAGCAGAGATCATGAGTTCTACAGATTTATTCCCTTCTGGTAGAACCAGCACAGGACATAAATAGTATCGGATGATGCCAAAAAAAAAAGGCAAAGGTATGACCTTAATGTTCCTCAGAACAATGATACTTTTAATATGTATCAGGAAGCATTCATTAATAATTTATTGCTTCAAAGTAACCGACAGAAGTGTTGCTCCAACAGGGTAAAAGGTTGATTAAGTTGCTAGTACAGCAGCTACCAAATTGCTTACAGACAGCACGGGTTTTAAGAAATCCAGAAAACAAACAAGTACTGTTTAGTTTAATATGTCATAAAACATAAGCTGAACCACTGCAATTTATGAGGCTTTAAAAATCCCATTAGCAGAGATTTTCACCCTAAGAGAAGAGCAGGGACCAGCGCAGCCCTTCCCATTTACAGTAAACACTACTCATCTGCACATGCCTGTTCCTTTGTTGTTACAAAAAAGGAATATTGACTAAAACATTGACAGAATGCATTTATAGCTAAGGAAAAAAAATGCAGAAGTAACACATTGCAAAGTTGGAAAATAACTTTTCTCCTCTTCTCATCCATCCTCTTTCCAAGAAGGTGGGCACAAACTCAATGACCGAGCACTTCAATTTCTGCAGTCTCACAGTACAAAGTAACCATACTGCAGATGTTTGAAGTGGAGCCATGACTACCACCTAATTAGTCTTAGCCCTGCATCTGGGTAAGACAGATCACCAAAATTCATATTAACCTAAGGAAAACTTTCCTTTCTTTAACCACTTCCAGTATGTTTTATGGCCAAAAAAACTAATAGGAACTAGGTAATTATGAATCTATTTAAACTATTTTGAGACTAAGATGTTCTACAAGTGGTTTTGGCCTAAAGAGGACCCTTCAGGTTAGAGAAATATCCCTACATTCAAACTTGAAAAAGCTTTAATACTGTAATCATTACTTCTAATAAAAAAAAAAATTTGAAAGGAGATTTACTAGATGCAGACTGTATTGACAGCATTACACTCTGTGCATATCAGTTTGAAAAGTTGCTTCATTTTCAGGTTTAACAGGAAGATAGTATAATTTCCCTGTAGCCTGGAACTTTTTAGATAATTATTAGAGTTATTATCACAGAAGACTAAAAGAAAAACAATGTATTTCTAATGTTTTCTAATTAATATACAGCAGCACAAACATGTGGAAGCACCACTCTGAATTACCTTCCAACATTTTTGTTCACTGAACTCTACAGAAAGTTTTCTCCAAGGATTAAACCCAATTTTAGAATTAATTTCCTTCATAAGTATTCATTATTTCTATTTGCTTTCCTGAAATTGTATGTAGTAGAATTTCACTGGCATTTGTACCAAGAACTGGTTTCTAGGATTTAGCTTCCTCTAATGAAGACTAAAGACATTAAATAGGAGAGCAATATTTTCCAGGGTCTCAGAATATTAGAAAAAATAATTAAAAAAACTCTGAAAGTTATGTTCTCTTATAATGAATTTAAGAGAAAAAGGAAAAAATTTGAAAAAAATACATTCACTGAGAGTTTTTCACCATGGGGCTCCCTTGTCAAATTCCCACACTTGAGTACAAACTATTAGTTTTACTTCAGTGACACCAAATGGTTAGTCAGATAAAACAAATAAAAAATAAATTAAAAAAACCAAACAAACACACAAAAAAACTCAAACAGAACAGCAAGACAAACCTAGTACCAGGTAAGAACAGAAAGGCAAACAGCCAAGAGGTTGAGAGTAAACATCCTGAACCTTCCAAGAGCACAAAACTGAGACAGTAAATACTACAACCCAGAGGAAAAATATCAAGTGTTTCAGACTACCTTTGGAAATCAGAAGGTTGTATCAAAGTGAATATGCAACCTTGAAATAAAAATTAAAAACACTGTTGGCTGTTAATAAAGACTCTGAAAAAAATCTTTATTTTTACAAAGAAACAGAAAACACACAGGCAATTCTGCTCACCTGTCTTCACTAAAACGACGACCCACCAGAATTTTACATTTGTCTGGAGGGAGACAAGCTGCTAACAAAGGTACTGTCCTCAGCACTCGACTTTCCTGTAAAAAAAGAAAATTTACTTTTGAATAAAATCAAGGAAGGTTTCTATGAATTGTTAAAGTTTTCCTTTTCTATCAAATTCTTTTGACTACAAATACAGAAAAAAACCTTACCACACAGCAGAAAAAAAACTACAAGAAAAAAATATTGATGCTTCAAATTGTTTTGTTTTGATTGACAGTATTGAACTTCATCTTAACTAACCTATGACCATCAGCTTTAATTTTAACTAGGCTGTTAGTATTAAAAACAGTAACAGAATTTCACAGAAAAATAAAGAATCGGCAAAAAATCAGGATTAGCATTAATGTTACAGTTTGGGGAGCTAATGTCTCTATTCCAGAAAATGAGAGGAGGGCTCAATTCCCACAAATAGATGCTCAAAATAAAAGCACTGGGTGTATGAGACAGACAGTGTGAAATGCAAACATCTCCACTCTGCTGTCACTTCATTTCACAGTAACCAGGACAATGACACCTACACTGCCATGAATCCTCCAACTCATGCCATTCAAGCTGTGTTGACCAGGCATTTGCCTACATCTTTGTCCCACAGATGAGGAAGGCGACTACCATGCCTGGGTGAGGAGCAGGGGCGCTTCAGATCTCAAAGAGCATTAAAGCAGGACTTCCGAAAGTGGAGGAAGAGTGAAGTAATAACAGCTGAAGTAAACTATCTACTCATCAAGGAGAGCAATTTATTTCTGCGCTTTATTTAAGTTGGAAAAAAACCTTCTTTCTAGACAAGAATTAGAGCAAACTAAGCTTAAGTTTGTGGGATGTTAACTTTTTGTTTTCCCATCAAGGAAGCAGAAGCATAGTTTTGTCTTGCATTTAAGGAAGACAGCAGGCCAACACAAAAAACTGAATGAGAGCTTCAGTTACTTCATTTATCGTAAGATGAACAAAGGAAGGTTATTAGATGAGTCTAGCAGGAGGCAAGACTCTAGATGTCAGGTGAGGATTATGAAAGTCCTAAAATCAGTAAAAGAAATGAGTTCTTACAATATTCTCAACCTGAATGTTTCATGATTCAGACAATGAAAATTCAAACATCCCTAAACTATGGCCTAATTAATGAAAACCCAGGGGGGGTTGGTCTGCAATTTGATTTAAGAGCCACATCTCAACACTACCGTATTTGTGAACATGTGAGGCCCTGATTAACTCACTCTGGACAGATGTTACTTTACCCAAGTATCAATAAGCAGTTGCCAGCACTCTGATACCAAACTGCTGTTAAAATAGTTTTGTGAAAACTTTTATTGCTGTTGCCTAAAAGCATTATTATCTTTGCTTTTACTGATCCTTATCTACTGATCCCCTATAAACAAAACATCATGGAGTTGAAGGAATAAGTTGTCCTGCTACATTCATCACCATT
>JAWWEU010000379.1:0-12565 GCA_035583155.1 Acropternis orthonyx | reverse complement strand
ATGACTGTTAGAATCCTACCCATTGGCCCAGGCCCTGCTCAGATCAGTCTCTAGAAAAACACATCAAGCCCTTTGTGATTCTGCAGCACAACCCAATGAATCTGCTTCTTGCCCGTAACAGCTGCCAGTGCTGTGCTCTCAGATAACATCTGGTAGGGCTGAAACCAGAGCCCAGTGGATTCTGTGTCTACCATCACCTGCTGGGACAAAAAGGGCCTGATCTGCACCTCGGTGTGGCTGATCTCAAAGCCCATCCTGTTGTCCTGAATGGGGGCAACAGCTTGTAAGGGGCTCAGGCTGGCTGTGGCTTCTTCCCATCAGTGCCTGTCAGTGCTCATGCTTGGGCTTTGCCAGCCTTGTTGTGGTCGCTGCCCTGTCCCTGAGGGCTGGAGGGACTGCAGAGGCTGGAGCCTTCCTTAGCGGGGAGAGGGGCATCTTTGAGCTCAGCCTGCTCATAAACAGGTCAGGGTCCTGATGCTGAAAGCCCCGTCAGGATCGGTTATACCTTGAGCTGCTCTGGTTTACAAATGGGAAGGCATTCCTTTGGCAAACTGCTGAAAGGTGGGGAAGATCTCCTCCTCTCCTGGGATTGCACATCCCTGTGCTTTGTTTCCTGTCAAGAGAACTCTTCAAAAGACTGTACAAATCAGTGTCTGTGCTGGCCACCTGTGCTGCAGAGCTGTCTGCCTGGTTGTGGTCGTTGTTACCCAGCCGACCACAAAGGGCTCAGAGCTCCAGGCACTGGGGCTACCTTTTGTATCTCCTGGAAGCTGGGATCTCTGCTTTAAAGTCAGCATCTTGCATTTTGTTTCCCTCAGGGAGAATGGTGAACCCCACTGAAAATCCCCTGATGAAATACACGCATCTGAAATATATTGGCAGCGGGTGAGTCCAACAGCAGTTACTCCTGCACAACCATGGGCCAGGTGTTTTTGGGGTGGAATGTCTATCCAGCGTGAAGTCAGGCCAGCTGCAAAGATGTTCACACAGTAAGGATAGATTGTCCCATCTCTCAATGCTGCTCAGAATTTGTGAGTGGGCTCAGAAGGCATTGTCAGAGATGCCTTGCTACCGAGGTCTTGCCTGCATCAAGGAACAGGACCTGGAAGGTCTCCTTGTCTCTCAAGTGTGGGACAGCTCTGTGTTAATTTCTTTAGCATTTTTTGTATGTCTCAAAATCATACTGGCACACTAATGAAAAGAGAAGAAACTTGCTTGCCTGAAAGAGCAACCTATGCCCTATCAAAGCTGTGAGATAACAGTTCCCAGGAACAATTCTTTCCCCTGGTTTGAAGAAGGAAACACTCTGTGCTCAGGATAGGAACCACACCGTTTAGACAGTGAAACCCAAGAGGAAGGACTAAACTCCCTTTAGAAGTTGAACCCCAGTGCTTCAGGAACAGGTCCAGTGCCCACGCACTTGAGAGGAAAATGCATCATCTGCCTTCTGGCAGAGCCCTCCTGCATCCCGCAGGTTTTGACATTTCCAGCAGAGATCTCCTGTGTGGGCTGGCTTTCACTGCAAGATCTAAACAGCTTCTCCTTTCTCTGCTTCTGTTTTGTTTCTAGGGGTTTTGGAGATGTTTATAGAGCGCTCGACCCTGCCACAGGAGGAGAGGTAAATGTCAACAGCCCCTGCAGACTCTGCTGCACTCGAGGGCTTTCCCCTCTGGTGTGAGCTGTGGCTGGAGCTTTGGGCAGAGCTGTGCTGAAAAGGCACAAGAAGCACAGACTGGTGCCAGCCCACAAAACACATTTGGGACTTTGTCCTCCTCAGCTGCCGGAAGGAAGGCACGGAGGGCAGCGGTTCCTTTCAGAGAAGGACGCGCTCACTCGCTCTCCACTGCTAAAACAAAGGTGGTGCCTTCGAGCACCTCACTGCTCTTTGGGGCTACAGCTTCAGAGTCCTTAATGCTCATTTCTGGCTGCCAGCAAATCCATCTGAAAGTTACTGGTAGTTCCTTAGCCACCTGCAGTGCTGCACTTGGGAACTGCACGTAGGGAGAGATCTGCAAGGCGTCCCTGAAAGCCCTAAGCCATGCCCATATCACAAGATGTATCCACAGAGTATTAAGGCATGGATTACTTCTTCTGAGTCCCAAACAAAGCAGCAGAGAGTGTGGTCAGAGGTTTGTGGGTGATAGTTGAGACACCGCTGTTACCAAGTGGTCAAGGCAAAATGTCAGTGGCCCCACGTGTCCTGAAACTGTCCCCCAAGGGAGCAGAGAAATGGGCTGTTGGAATGTCAGTTCCTAATTACTGCAGTGCCTAATCACAAGGCAGTTTGGCACAGCTCATCTGCGTCATTGCAAAATCACTCGCTCCACGTGCCTTGTGGTCTCGTGCCACCAACCTCCCAAGTTACTGATTTTCAATGTCATTTTAGGTGGCAATAAAAAAAATAAATCTTCAAGGACTGAGGAGGAAGGAGCTAACCTTTAATGAAATAAGGATCATGAAGAGGTATAGGAGTCCCAATGTTGTGAATTATTTAGACAGGTGAGAGGTCATGGTCTTATCCCATGGATGTGTGTTTACATAAAGCAAACATGAGAGGTTAAAAACCCACTTTGGTCAGTGGCAGCAAGTAGAGCTGTTAATTTTTATTTATTCATATTTCTCTACTCCTCTCCAATGGATGAGAAGAGAGTGCATCTTGTCTGCATGAGTCTTCCCTGGCACACCTAGTTTGATAATTACTCCAAAATTATTAAAAACCTGGATCAGCTGTATCTTCCTAACTCAATAGCCTCAAAGTTCACTGCCTCCACATTTATTTGGGATTGATTTTTGACAGTTTCTTAAGTGCAGATGAACCATCCTAAAGTGGATTTCCCTTGGATTGTTGCCCCTCTTTGCCATTGCTATGCATGCCAGGAAGACTAGGTGCTTATTTCCAGAAACACCATGCCTGACAGGTTTTTTATCTGGGCTGTTTCTAAACTGCATTTTTCACTTGCTAGCCATCTAAGACATCTCCTTTTTCACAGCTGTGCCTTTCTCCTTGAGACTGCACAGATTGCAAACAATGCACAGCCAAGAGGGAATATCTATTCCTTTGATTCTGTCTTTGTCACAAAGGCATCTGGAAATAAGAAACCTGGAAGCAAAAAATCAACATAGCCATGCATGTTCATCTCTACGCCCTTGTTTCCTTCTTTCAGCTACCTTCTGGGCGAGGAACTCTTGCTGGTTATGGAGTACATGGATGGAGGTGTCCTGAGCGATATCGTCAGCCAGACCTGCCTGTCTGAAGATGAGACAGCAGCCATCAGTCGGGAGGTCAGCAATCCCATCTGTGTTTCCAAGGGCTTGGGCAGGATTGTCTGGGAAACAGGGGCTCAGAACAGGAGAGGTTTCCTGTGCCAAGCTTTGTTTCTGTGTTGCTGGTATGCTATGGGCAAGTAAAAGCATCTCAAGTGAAAGGCCTGCCAGTGCCCCTGCACTCCCTGTACTCAGTGCCAGGACTCTTATCTCCTGCTGTTGTATTCTCGCTCTGTCTCTTGTATTTGTATTTGTATTTGCTGTTCTCCACCTTGCCTCTCTAAATGTTTGCCTGGAGTCTGTCTTCACTGCATTCCTTGCCTGTAAAAGCAAAGGTGCTGGTGGCAGGATTTGAAACAAACAGCAAAGAAAAAAGAGAGAGACTCGTTTCTCTCAGTCCTCAGCTAAAAAGGATAGGAGTGCAGCCAGAATGCTCTTTGCTTCTGAGCACATGCACTGCAGCAGGAGTCATCCTGGCTGGTTTGCAGGGGACAGCCTACAACAGCAGGTGCTGTTGCTCTTTCAAAAGCTGACGTGCCTTTCCTCAGAAAGGTCCTGCTCTGCAAGTGTTGGAGCAGCAAGCTCTTCCTCTCAGTGGCACTGTGTTCTGCCATTACTCCCCATTCCCCTGGAGAGGGAATCTTTTCGATTCTTTGTTTCCCTTCTTGCATGATGAAATCACATCACTCATTTTTGCCCTGCTCTTTCTGTTTTCTCCCTCAGTGCCTGCAAGGACTGCATTTTCTTCGTTCAAACGATGTGATCCATCGAGACGTGAAGAGCGACAACATCCTTCTCAGAACCGACGGCTCTGTCAAGCTGGGTCAGTATATTCTTGGTCAGGTGCAGCGTTCCAGGGATGTGGGTGTGGGGCTGCTTGGAGTGACTGCCAGCTCCCCAAAAATGGTGCTGGTGGCGGTGCAGGGACACCCGCTGCGAGCTGAAGGCACAGTTGCAACATGCACAGAGGGATAAGGAACCACAAGCAGTCAAGAGTGGCCTTGCTCTGTGTGTGTCCCTTCCAGAGGGATGGAGTTACAAGTCTAAAGTTTCCAAAGAACAAAAGCCACTGCTAGAGGCAGTGTAAAAAATGGGGGGATTTTTAAAGTCGCCAATGCCAGGAGATTCAACAGCACATTTTCAAACTTCTACTGGGGAATTCTTTTGCATGCTTTCCTAATTGCACAGAATTCAAATAAAACCAGTATTTTGCTTTCTCCTCAGCTGATTTTGGCCTCTCTACTCAGCTCACCCCTGAGCAGAGCAGACGGTGCTCGGTAACCGGGACTCCTTGGTGGATGGCGCCTGAAGTGGTGACAGGTCAACCATATGGCCCCAAAGTGGACATATGGTCCTTGGGAATTGTGGGAATTGAAATGATAGAACAAGAACCTCCTTACTTCAGTGAAAGTTCTGGCACGGTAAGGAGCAAATACTCACTGATCCCACTGTCTTTCTCACCTGTCCCATGTCCTGTGTGCCACTGGACAAAATCCCATTGCCATCTGCTGGAACTACTTCCACCAAGGTCCCCTCCTACAAATGTCCCTGCAACACATCAGCATCTGCTGTAGTTTTGGTTGCATCAGTGGGGGAACTCAAGCCTTACCACATGCAAACAAACTGCAAACAAACAAAGTGTTCTCAGGCAACACTTTCCTTTGGGTTAGTGGTTCCAGTTCTTTTGTCTGTGTAGATGGCCTTAATAACAGGAAAAAAGCATCTTAAAACTGTTGTTATCTTTCCAGAAATGAAGGAAGGAAACCCAAACCCAACAAAGTTTCTAAAACCGTGGTCTTTAGAGAGGAACCTAACCCCGTGTGCAGTTTCTTCTCACTGGGAAACATGGGCATGAGGGTGTAAAGGCCACAGAGTCTCTTCTGCTTCCTGTGCAGTGCTGCTGAAACACTCAGTGACCGTGGTTCTCTCCTAGCCCAAGGCACATTCTCCACGTCACCAAGCCAGAGCCTGGTGATGTGGAGAGCCTGCCAAAACCTCCCAGTGATTCCTGGCACTTTCTGGGATGGGCCTACCGTTCATGCGTTGACTTGAGTAGCCAAATGACTAGAGGATGGTCATAGGGATGGAAGCTCTCCTTCTTCTGACCTAGACAATTTTTCTTTTGCTGCAAAAATGGGAAGCTGAAATTTTCAGACTGCTGAGAAACAGAGCTACAGGTGGCTCCTGTGTGCCCAAGCAGGCATTTTCATCCCAATACATTTGTGCAGGCATCTTAATGTGTCTGTGTTGAAGAGGAGATTGTAAATGTTTGTTTCCCTACCTGGGTATTAACTGATGGATTTCCTTTCTTTTCTTCCAATTACCATTGTTTTCAAGAACAGCACAAAAGGCTTGATGAGTTTTGTTCTAGGGCACGTGCACTTAAAGGACCAACAAGCACTGCAGAGATGCCTTTCATGTACGAACCCTTGAAATTAGTTAGTATAGCAAAGTCCCTCTTCCAAAAAGCCTCTCAAGCTGGTATGAATCCTCAGAGAAGCAAATGTCCTTTTGCTGATGTAGTTTCCACTAACTAGGTCAGTCAATGAAATCAGCTGCCAAGGCAAGATCTGCGGGATGGTGGAAAAGCTGTGGCTGCATCGGGGTTTGGGTTTTTGGTTGGTAAAGGAAAGTCATCTCTGGGTCTCTGCCAGGGCAGAAACTGCCACTGAAGAACAGAGGTTAAACAAAGGGATCTGGGAGAGCCTTAGAGATGTGATAGCAGGAGGTGGAGCCCGGTGTCTCCTTTTTCTCCAGGCTACATACCTGATAGCCACAGTAGGGACCCCACAGCTGCGGCAGCCCAAGCTCCTCTCGGCTTTGCTGCGTGACTTCCTGAGCTGCTGCCTGCAGACAGATGAGGAGCAGCGCTGGTCTGCCAAGGAGCTCCTGCAGGTAAAATGTGAAGGGACTGCAGGTGAAACAGGCTCTGAGGGATGGGCTCCTCCTCCACTCAAGTCCAAGGCAGCAGATGAGCCCCCTTCCTCCTCACCTCCACTCTTGCTGCTCTTCAAATGAAAATGGTGAGGAATCCTAGACTGGGCTGGGCTGGCAGGGCCCTGTAAATGTCCTGTGGTGCAAGTGTCCTGCAATGAGCAGGGACATCTTTAAAGAGATCAGGTTGCTCAGAGCCCTTTGCCACCGGAGCCGGAATGGTTGCAGGAATGGGGCTCCTACAAGCTCTTGGGGCAAGCTGTGCCAGGGTTGCACCATGCTCCGAGTAAACAAGTTCTTCCTTAGACCTACTCTGATTACATGCCCTTTGTGTTTAAAAATATTTGTCCATATCCTATTGTAACTGGCCCTGTTAAAAAAGATGTCCCCCACTTTCTTCAAAGCCACTCTGAAGTCTTGGAAAGTGGCAATAAAGTCTCCCCGGGGCCTGTTCTTCACAAAACTGAATAACTCCAGTTCCCTCTGCATTTCCTGACAGGAGAGGTGCTCTGTCCTCTGACTGTTTCTGTTGCCCTCTTTTGTGATTTGGTGGAGTGTTCAGTTTTATCTAATGGCAAAAGAATTGAAGTAGAGCAATGCAGGGTACAGAGACATGAAATGGTGGTGGAGGAACCCAAGGAAGCACGTCCCAGCCTAGGGGTCAGAGATTTGGCTGTGGGCAGGAGGGGCTGTGGGGGGCTCACTGTGAGCCTCTGAGGGGCCCTGGTTTGTGCCCCCCAGCCCACCCTTAGAGGTTTCTGCCACGCAAACAGGGACAGCTGGGAGGGACTTGTCCCAGCCCCATCTGCTGCCTGGCACGCTCAAGCAGACGGGAACTGTGCCAGGGTTACTGCCAGGCTGTGTGGCAGAGAGGGAACTGCAGGGCCCAGTGCCACTGGGCTGGCCCTGCTGGGAAGGAAGGTGCCATCCAGCACACGAGGGGCAGGGCATGGAAAGGTAGACACTGCTTTCTGTCCCTGTGGGAATCAGCACAGTGCCTGTCTTTCAAAGGCAGGGGCCTATGTGAGTCATTGGAGTTTCCTGAAAGGAAGAAAACCCAGGGACAGAAAGGGCCATTTCTAGAGCACTGGCAGGGCAAAAACCCCAGCATGATGAAGAAATCACAATAAACAGATGAGTGGGATTCTGGGCCAGGTTTGCCTGTGATGGCAAGGTCTTGCACATTGGGGATGACTGGGGAGCAGATGGTCCCATTGCTCCTCTTTCTGGGTCTTTCCAGGAACTTGAAGTATCCTGATTGAGTCCCTGAAGCAATGAGCTTGGAAAGTAATGGTTCACTGTTCTTTGTTGTATTTTTTTTTCCGGTGGACAGCATCCATTTGTAACTTCAGCCAAGCCACCATTCATCCTGGCACAACTCATCAACTCAGTGAAGAAGACGAATAACCCTAACTCTAAACCCTAACCCTAAACCCTAACCCTAACCTTAAATGCTAACCCAAACCCTATCCCTATCTCTAACCCTTACCCTATCCCTAACCCTTACCCTAACCCCAACCCTAAGCCTAAGCCTAGGCCTAAACCTAAGCCTAAGCCTAAACCTAAGCCTAAGCCTAAGCCTAAACCCAAACCTAAACCTAAGCCTAAACCTAAGCCTAAACCTAAGCCTAAGCCTAAGCCTAAGCCTAACCCTAACCCTAGGAGACAAGAACATAGCAATCATATCAAGATGTTATCTCTGTTACCAATTTAGAGTAGGATTGTAGAGTAGGGTTGCTGAAGAGATTTGTAGCATAGAATTATAGATTAGAGTTGTAATTAATAAAGTTTCTGAAACATCAACTCATTTGGAAGATTCTCCTCCTTCTGACCCCTTCAGAAAATTCAACATTTCCTTCTGAATTACCAATTGTTTTTTATTGGTGCTAAGTCACACATATGGCTTCTTTTGTATGGTTTCATAAGTGAGGAGGGCTCTTCTTCATTCATCCTCTCCAGACCACACTGCCTTTGGAATATGACCCACTGGCTGGTTATGGCACAGCTGTGGTATTTCTAGTTGAGGCAGAAAGGGCAATGGCATTTGAAGGCAAAACCAAAGGAAGAATGAGGCAGCCCAAACATCTTGTGCAGATGCAGGCCTTCAGCTGTGACTGGAGAGCATTGGGGTTCCTGCCACTTGGATTTGTATCCCTAAATGCAATAATCTCTTTGGCTGGAGGAGAGCCTTGCTCAAGTGAGAAAGCAGAAAGATCAGAGAGGGTGCTCGGGAAGGTCTCCTGTGGTGCAGAGCTGTCAGCGCCTGTGAGGTGAGAGCGGGCCCGGCCTTGCCCAGCATGGAGCCCCAGCAGAGCCATGGCAGAGGCTGGAGCAGCCTGAGCCCCGGCAGAGGCAGGCTGGAAGGAGGCCCTTGGAGCTGCAAGAGGCAGCAGCCGGGCCCTGGGTGCCTCTTCCTGGGAGCGGGCGAATCCTCCGCTCTCAGAGCCCAGGTGGCAGCTGGCTGCTGCCGAGGGGAAGCGCAGCCGTGCTGGGCACAGCCTAGCCTGGAGGCATTGGCCGTCTGGAGTGTGCCCAGGAGCAGAGAAAGGCCAAGGGCAGCCGCGGGCCGCTGGGCTGGCTGAGGATTCCTCCTCTTCTGCCGGCTGCCCTGCAACTCCTGGCAAAGGCCAGCAGTGTGTGCAGCACTCTGGGCACCGGGGCAGGGAGCTGGGCTGCTCGGCAGGCTGGAGCACAGGGCAGCTGCTTCAGGCCCGGCACTTGTGCCAGGGGAAGCGAGGCCAGCGTGAGGCAGGGACAGCTTGGCAGGGCACATCTGCAGGAGCCAGCGCCTCACGCAGCTCTGGGAGGAAGCGCCTGCAATCCTGCAGTTCTGCACTGAGCCAGAGCAAAGGTGTGAGATGCAGAGTGTTTGGCAGAAATATTCAGGCCCACCAGGCCAGCCTGCTTTGTGCTCTCTGGCGCACAGCAAGCGCTGTGCAATGCAGCTCTGAGCTGCTGGGAGAGAGGCAGTCGGGGATGTGTCTGAGGTGAGTTAAGGGGTTAGCTGAAAATGTAATTAGGATAATTGAAAACTGCAGATGAGTCGAGGGGCCAGCTGGGAATAGAATTGGGATAGTAGAAGATTGCATATTTTAGTTAAGATTTTCAAATGAGGTAAGAAGCTAAGTTAGTAATACAGCTAGCAGAAATCACGTACCTTAGTTAAAGAGTACCAAATATATTAGGAACATAAAGCTAGGAGTGACAGGGATAGAGGAAGCAATTGTGAAGAAGCAGAGACCATAGAAATACCTTGCCTTAAGAATAATTGAACAGTTAGGAGAGGCTTGGACCATGAGCAGCGGGTCCAAAGGTCTTGCCAACTGGCCATGGGAGAAGAGCTCACAATGAGGAAGATGGCTTTTTTCCTCCCATACAACCACTCCCTCATTTCAAAATCCCACTGACCCAGTTAAGGGAATACAATTGCGCAGCTGTAATAGATATTCAGCTGATAAAAATGCGAAGCAGGCAGGTAATAATTATGTATTATGGGTCCTTAGAAACCTAATGTAAAACCTTTTCTGTAGAAATAGAGAGCAGGAGTCTGCAACTCCTTGCATGTGTCTTTGGAAACTAGTTCACATGTGACCAGGGCTGCAATAAATACCCCTCTTTTCTACTATAATTAGTTGAAGAGTCATCTGTCCGTGCTTCAAGGGTTATGCTGGAGTAGTGAACTGATTTGCAAGGGAGCAGAAGAGTTTCAGCAGGCAATTTTTGGAAGAGATGGAAGCCTCCTGTGACTGAAGGGAAAGCCATTTGGAATGGAGAAATGATCCCAAAGTCCATACAATTGTATCTTTGTGTCTGAATTTAAATCAGAATGATTATAGATAGCTTCATGCAATTTGTCTACAAATTTATCAAAGTCTTCATTCTTTCTTTGACAAATTTGTGTAAATGACACGGTGTGTAACTTATCTGGAAGTGCAAGAATAGCATTATGTGTTAGTTGTTGGCTCATCTGTAAGACTTGATCAATGCTCCCAGCCTGGGCAGTGGCAGTAGCCCAGGGCCCTTTGCCAAGTAACTGTTGTGCTGTTAAACCATACAGAGGATCACCCTGCACTCTAGGTCTTGCTGCTTCTTGAGCACACTTTTCCTCCCAGCTTTTATGACACATCACCTGCTGATAGGGTGGCATTCTAAGTCTTATTAGGGTATGCACACCAGCTGGAATTAATGTGTTAGATGGAAAAAATGCACAGTCAGAAGTGACTGTGCAAGTTGGGATTTTCAACCAAATTGTGAAATTGCAGCTCTCAACTTTTCTAAAATCTTCCAGTCGAAAGGTTTTCAAACTCTACTTGCAGCATTAGTTACTACAGGAAAAGCTTCTACATCATTGGAGAGAAAAGTCCCTTCTACGATAACTTCTGGAATAACTTATTTTCTACTTTAGTTGCTGAGCTGCTTCTATTTCAGGGTCACATTCTAACTCTAATTCCACATTCTTTACAGCGTGAGAGGGAGGATTTTGTTTAACCAGCTCAAATGCTAGCTCAGAGACAGAATGGAGGAGTTTTTGCTAGACAGTGGCCATATTCAGCCGATGCACAATCCAGCCTGCTTGTAATAATGGACAATGAACACGTTCACAAAGAATGAATTATGGAGATATTCAGAAATGGGGTTGGTATATCCTTGAAGAAGATGCAAGAAGAAGAGTCATCAGGACTCAGCAAGTTTGTCAGCAAGCTTGAGAAAGTGAGCCATGGGTGGGCCGTACAACCCCAGCAAGGCGCGTGAAAAATTAGATACTGCAATCAGCATTCTATTTTAGATGTGTGAACAGCTAGGATTAACCAATCATGTATTAGCTAGAGACACGTGGACAGCAGAGATTTATTTTAAATAAAGTCTTTTAAAGGATAATAAATTTGGCTTCACTAGATCATATTGGTTATGGTGTGATGTCCCAGAACCTCTGCGCCCCACAGCCTGTTCCCGCAGGAGGCTCTGGTGAGCCCCTTGCAGGACGCTCCGCCGTGCACGCAGCCCTTCTCCTGCCTGCCCAGAACGCTCCTGGGACAGCAGGACACGAGCTGGCCAGCTCTGGGCTCAGCACAGCCCAAACAGAGGCAGGAAGACACAGCAGCTGTTTTGCAGCCCTGCCCAAGAGAGGTGGGAAGGGTCTCCTCCCTCTGGTCTCACTTGGTTGAGTTTCTGACTGGGCCTGAGGCAGGGGCTCCCATTCTTCATTGTGGGGAGACCAGAGTTGCCAGAACCACACCGAGCCTGCAGGCACTGCCTGACAGCGCTGCAGCCACTGGGACGGTCGTGCCTCCGAGTCACAGCCACTCCCTGCTGCTGCTGCTGCTGCTGCTGCTGCTGCTGCTGCTCCATTTGCTTTTAGGCACACCCAGAGCTCACTGTTAGGCCATGACAGTCTCTGCTTCTGCCCTCTTCCTGTCCCTGTGTAGGGATGGAGCATTGCTGTTCTTTCAGGAAGCTCTTTGTGAAACCTTCCGGCATTGCAAGCTCCTTTGCCCTCAGTGGATGCTTGCCATGGAATCCCGCACAGCTGGGTTCACAGCATACTTGAGCTGGCTCTTCTAAAACCCAGGGTCCTTGTTCCCTTCAGCGTGCTCATCATGACCTTTAACTCCACGGTGCTGTGCAGCTGGAGCAGCAGGACAGGCACCTTTGCAGCCTGAGCTGCCCTTGTTCCTCTCTGTCCGTGCCCGGAACACAGTGGGGAGGAGAAGGGCAGAGGGGCCCTGCGTGTCCCCGGGCTCAGGTTTTGCGCCGCTTCAGCTCCATGGAGACGTGGGTAAAGTGAAAAACACAAAGAGTTTATTAAGGGAAAGCGAAGCGAAGGGGTGAGCTGGGAGGTAAAAAAGGACATGGGCAGGGCCTGAGGGCTGCAGGGAAGGAGCTGCCAACAGGGAGAGAGATGGCAGGAGCTGCTGGAGCTTCGCACAGGCTCAGTTGTGAGCAGCCAGAGCCGTGCCTGGAGCTGCAGCTGGTCCCTTCTGCTCTGCAGGTGGTCCCATCTTCGAAGGGAACTGGAAATCATCGAAGGAGGCCGGTACAGGTACATCTGGTCCAGGAGACAAACGAAGTTCTGCAGATCTTCCTTGGAATTTCATCTGTATCCATGTGTTCATGCAGGATGGGCTCTCGTCTTCCCTGAGGGCTTGAAGAGCTGGAAGAGAGAGGAACAGAGCCACGGTCAGAGGCCAGATTGAGGGAATCCAAGGAAAGCCTCCTGCCAGGGCCATCCCAGCCAGCTCTTGCCATGGCCAGGAGGGAGCGGGAGACAAGGGCTTCGGCCGGAAGGTGCTGGCCACGGATCCCCCATGTGTTCCTGAAAGCTCTCCTTGCTGTTCCCCCACCATCTCTGGTCCGCTAAGCTTTCTCA
>JAWWEU010000378.1:0-11730 GCA_035583155.1 Acropternis orthonyx | reverse complement strand
GCTCAACCTGCTCCTGGACACCAAAACTGAGCTCAACCTGCTCCTGGACACCAAAGGATGAGCTCAACCTGCTCCTGGACACCAAAACTGAGCTCAACCTGCTCCTGGACACCAAAGGATGAGCTCAACCTGCTCCTGCACACCAAAGCTGAGCTCAGTCTGTTCCTGGACACCAACACCGAGCTCCACGTGCCCACCCAGGCGTCTCCAGCAGCCGCAGAGTTTGGAGCATCCCCCAAATCTGAACCCCCGTCCAGGACTCGCCCTTTGCATCCCCTCCCGAGCGAGCGGGGCGGGGCTGGCTCGTTAAGGACCCCGCCGTAATTAAGCCAATGAGGAAAGGGGGGATCCAGGGAATCCTGGGATTCTGGGATGGGGCTCACCTGGAGGCACTGCTGTTGCTGTTGCTCTTCTTGGCCTTCTTGGGTGGCGGCTCCTTGGCTTTGCTTTTCTTGGCCTCTTCCAGCTCCTCCTTCTTTTTGTGCTTCTCCTTCTTCTTCTCCTTCTTGTCCTTCTCCTTCTTCTTTGGTTTGTTCTGCTGGGGCTGGGACAGGGCTGCGAGCTGCTCGTGCACGGCCTTCAGCTGCGGGGACAGCAGGGAACCCTGAGCTTGGGCAGCCCTCCAAGGTCGGCCAACCCGGACATCTCCTGGTCGTTCCATATCCTGATGTCCCACCTGGGCATCTCCTGACCATTCCATCTCCTGATGTCCCACCTGAACATCTCCTGGCCATTCCCTCTCCTGATCATTCCCTCTCCTCCTGATATCCGATATCCCACCTGGACATCTCCTGGTCATTCTCTCTCCTCCTGATGTCCCACCTGAACATCTCCTGGTCATTCCATCTCCTGATCATTCCCTCTCCTGGCCATTCCCTTTTCTCCTGATGTCCCATCTGGACATCTCCTGACCACTGCACCTCCTGATGTCCCACCTGAACATCTCCTGACCATTCCATCTCCTGATCATTCCCTCTCCTGGTCATTCCCTTTCCTCCTGATGTCCCACCTGGACATCTCCTGACCATTCCATCTCCTGGTCATTCCCTCTCCTGGTCATTCCCTTTCCTCCTGATGTCCCACCTGAACATCTCCTGGCCATTCCATCTCCTGATCATTCCCTCTCCTGGTCATTCCTTTTTCTCCTGATGTCCCATCTGGACATCTCCTGACCACTGCACCTCCTGATGTCCCACCTGAACATCTCCTGGCCATTCCATCTCCTGATCATTCTCTCTCCTGGTCATTCCCTTTCCTCCTGATGTCCCACCTGAACATCTCCTGGCTATTCCATCTCCTGGTCATTCCCTTTCCTCCTGATGTCCCACCTGAACATCTCCTGGCTATTCCATCTCCTGGTCATTCCCTCTCCTCCTGATGTCCCACCTGGACATCTCCTGGCCATTGCACCTCCTGGTCATTCCCTCGCCTGGTCATTCCCTCTCCTGATGTCCCACCTGGACATTTCCTGGTCATTCCCTCTCCTGGTCATTCCCTCTCCTCCTGATATCCGATATCCCACCTGGACATCTCCTGGTCATTCCCTCTCCTCCTGTCCTTGTTCTCTGGGAGAAGAACCCAACCCTGTGCCCAATGTCCCTGTCCCCTCAAGACCTTGAGGCCACCAAATTCCAGACATCCCCATCCCTCCAAGCCCACCAAATTCCAGAAGAAGACCTCCCTGACCATCCCCATCCCTCCAAGACCACCAAATTCCAGAAGACCTCCCTGACCATCCCCACCCCTCCAAGCCCACCAAATTCCAGGAGAAGACCCCCCTGGCCCTCCCCACGGCGCCGTACCTGCTCCTGGAGCTCGGCCAGGCGCTGCGCCCGCTCCTCCTCGGAGTCGTCGGAGGAGCTGTCGCTGTCGGAGGAGCTGTCGCTGCTGCTGTCGCTGGACGAGGGTGGGGCCACCTTGGTGGGGGGTGGGACCACCACGGGGGACGAGGCGGCCACCACGGGCTCCTCGGGCTCGTCCGGCATCTTGGCGAAGCGCATCTCGAACACGTCCTGGGAAGGCGGCGGGGAATGAGCCCATGGAATGTTCCCGAGCTCCCCCGTCGGAATGTTGGGCTTGGAGGGCGACCACTGGAGAGTTTTGGGACCTTGCAGAGGTTTGGTGTGGGGGGAGCTCCCAAATCCACGCCTGGAGTGACGAGTTTTTCCCGCTCCAGTTGGACAATCCGAGGCAGGAGCTCAGGATTCCCGGGAAATCAAAGTGGATTTGGGAGTGCTGTGCCTGGAATTGCCCCTATGGAATGTTCCCGAGCTCCCCCACTGGAATGTTGGGTTTGGAGGGTGACCACTGGAGAGTTTTGAGCCCTTCCAGAGCTTTGGTGTGGGGGGAGCTCCCAAATCCACGCCTGGGGCGACGCGTTTTTCCTGCTCCAGTTGGACAATCCGAGGCAGGAGCTTGGAATTCCCAAAAAATCAGGGAATCAGGGGGGTTTTTGGGAGTGCTGGAGCTCGCATGGGAAGCCAAACCCTCCACTCGGGATCCCTCAGGAGCTGATTAATGAATCACAAACCCTTCCGGAACGAGCAGAGGGTGGAAAATTCCCCCGGGAGAGCGACGGGAAAGGGACCTAAAAGGGCAGGAATTGCCACTTGTTTCCTCCCTACGCATTTTGGGGGGAGAAAAGGGACATTTTGGAGCCGCTGACCGATAATTAAGGGACAGGAGAAAGGCAGGAGCTCCAAAGGAGGGAGCTGGGGCAGAATCAGGTCATTTCCTGCATCGTTTCTGCGGCAAAAGTGGGATTTTGGATCGTTATTTACCACAAGGGTGAGTTTTGGGCCGAGGCCTCACCTGCAGCTTCCTGGCCATGGCCACCACCTCGTGGTCGGCGGGGTTGTACTTGTAGCAGTTGGAGAACATCAACCGCACGTCGGCCGCGAATTCCTGAGCATCCCGGTATTCCCGGCTCTCCAGTTTGGACTGGAAAAGGAGAGGAGGGAGAAAGAGACAGGAATGGGAGAGAGGAAACACGACTCGCGGGTCGAGGGGGTGGTCGTGGTGCCGGGGGGGGGTTTCTCCTGGTGGTGGGATTTGGGCCGAAAGAACAACTGACCTTGGACAAAGGAACTGCTTATTTTGGCCAAAAATTGGTCAAAAAGAGCAACTTGGTTTGGTCAAAGGAATGATGTGTTTTGGTTAAAAAGGAAGGACCCATTTTGGTCCAACAGAACTGCTGATTTTGGTCAAAAGAATGGTGTGTTTTGGTCAAAAAGAGCAACTTGGTTTGGTCAAAGGAATGATGTGTTTTGGTCAAAAAGGAAGGGCCCATTTTGGTCCAACAGAACTGCTGATTTTGGTCAGAAGAATGACGTGTTTTGGTCAAATGAATGACAGGCTTTGGTCAGAAGAACACCAGGTTTTGGTCAAAGAGAATGGTGTGTTTTGGTCAGAAAGAATGACGTGGTTTTGATCAAAAAGAGCAACTTGGTTTGGGCAAAAGAACCTCGTGTTTTGGTCAAAAGAGTGACTTGTTTTGGTCAAAAAGAACTGCTAATTTTGGCCAGAAGAATGACGTGTTTTGGTCAAGAGAATGGTCTGTTTTGCAAAAAGGAATGACAGGTTTGGTCAACAGAACACCAGGTTTTGGTCAAAAGAATGGCGTGTTTTGGTCAAATGAACTACATGCTTTGGTCAAAAAGAGCAACTTGCTTTGGTCAAAAAGTGGGACTAGTTTTGGTCCAACAGAACTGCCGATTTTGGTCAAGAGGATGACTAATTTTGGCCAAAAGAACCTCATGTTTTGGTCAAAAGAGCGACTTGTTTTGGTCAAAAAGTAGGACTAGTTTTGGTCCAACAGAACTGCCGATTTTGGTCAAGAGGATGACTAATTTTGGCCAAAAGAACCTCATGTTTTGGTCGAAAGAGCGACTTGTTTTGGTCAAAAAGTAGGACTAGTTTTGGTCCAACAGAACTGCTGATTTTGGTCAAAAGAACGACACGTTTTGGTCAAATTCCTGGCACTTCTGCTCGTTGGGGCCTCTCCCGGGCTAAAAAACCGAGGAGATCCATGGGCAAACGGACATTTTCCATCAACACCCCCCCTGAGTTTTCCCAAGAGGGACCGTTGCCGGGGTGTTCCACCTTCAGGGAACCGGCAGGAGGAGGAGGACACGCCGGACTCGCCCGAAAACCCCGCTTGGCCGAGCCAGAAGGTGGACACCAAAGCATTCCTCCAGCTCCACCCCCGACCCCCCTGCCCCTCAGCCTGGAGCTCACCTTGATTGTGCTCAGATCCATGGGGTGTTTGATGATGTCGCAATAGTCGTGCAGCCCCAGGGCCTCCACGTCCACGGGCTTGTAGAAGGGCCAGGCGTAGGCCGCGTGTTTCTTGGCGAACATCTCCTTGATGATGCCGCTGCAGTACTTGAGCTGCTCCGAGATCTTGCTGCTCTTCTCGGCGCCGTGCTGTTGGGAGTCGGGGACGTCCTTCTTTGGAGGCTTCACGGGGCGGCCGCTCTCCCGGCGCGGGCCCAGCTTGGGGGGCTTGGGCTCCGCGGGCAGCGAGGCCGAGTCGTGGATCGGGTCGATGGTGGTCGGGGTCGTGGTGTCTGCTTTCCTCTTCACCCCTTTTTTTGTCTGCAACCAAGCACAGAGACCAACCAACGTTACTCCTGGGGCGGCTCCTCCTCGTGGTTTCCCCAAGTCTCCGCTCGGATCCGCCGGCGGCGGCGGCGATTCCATCGCGGCAACGCTGCGAGAAAGGCGTTGGAAGCCCCTTCCAAAAACGGTCTGGACTGAGCTCTGGGGGACAACAGGGGTGACCTCGAAGTCGGATTTCCCGAAGCCAAAAGGGACACGGAGAGAAGGAAAGTTGGGAAAGACACCCAGGGAGGGAAGGGAGAGAAAGGGAGGGGGGGTTGGAATCCCCGATCCTGTTTGGGATTGGGATTGGGAGGAGGAGGAGGAGGGAACATTCCAGCCCTGAATTCCAAGGGCTGCCAGGGGATGGCAGCACCGGAATGTTCCCTGCTCCGACAGCACCGAGTCGGGATTCAACTCTTTTTTCCCAGAGTCAAGGGGTTGGGTCGTCTCGGCAAGTCGAGATTTCCCTCCCGAGTCCTGCGAAGCTCAAGGAAAGTTAAAGAGGATCCAGCGGGGTTTCCATGGGAAGCTGCTCCATGGAAGGTCTCCCTGCCTGTGGCACCACCTTTGAGGTCCCTCCCAGCCCAAACCATCCCACCATCCCACCAGCCCCTCCCGGTGTCCAAGAGGTTGGCCATCTGCCCCTCCTCCTCTTCCCCAAAAACACCCCGTTTTCGACCAAACCGCGACCCTTCCCCTTCAACACCCCCCCCCCGCCCCGTTAATCGGCGCTAATTAAGCGGCCCCTCTCACCTTCACGGGCTGGGCGGGCGTGGGGATGACGGGCGGGTGAGGCTGGATGGGCTGCGGCGCCGGGGCCGGCGGGGCCGGGGCCTGGGGGGCCGGCGGGGGCGGCGCCGGCGGCTGAGGAGGCACCATCGTCAGCACCGGGCTCTGCACGATGAGGTCGGCGGTGACGGAGGGGAAGGAATGGGTCGCCTGCGCCGGCGGCAGGTTCGGCGGCGCCGGGGCCGGCGGCGCCGGGGACGAGGCTTGGGTGACGTTGGGTACCGTGGACGAGCCGGGTTTGGATGTCACTGCCGGGAGAAGGGGGACAAGGAAGGGGGTGGTTCGTTCCCTTTTCCAGGGGGGGGTTGGTTCCATGGGAATTCCTGCCTGGGCTGGGAGAAGGCGGCTCCCCCCGGGGTGGGTGTTATGGGGGAATCCTGAGGGCGCTCGGGAAATCCAACGGCTAAAAGCATCCTCCTCCCCTTCTTTCCCTCTCCCTTTCCCCTTCCCTTCTCTTCCCTTTTTCCTTTCCTTTCCTTTCCTTTCCTTTCCTTTCCTTCCCTTTTTCCTTTCCTTTCCTTTCCTTCCCCTTTTTCCTTTCCTTTTCTTTCCTTCCCTTTTTCCTTTCCTTTCCTTTCCTTCCCTTTTTCCTTTTCTTTCCTTCCCTTTTTCCTTTCCTTTCCTTTCCTTCCCTTTTTCCTTTCCTTTCCTTCCCTTTTTCCTTTCCTTTCCTTTCCTTTCGCCTTGCCTTCCCCCTTCCCTTCCCTCTTCCCTTCCCCTTTCCCTTTCCCTTCCCTTCCTTTTCCCCTTCCCCTTCCTTTCCCCTTTCTCCTTCCCTTTCCCTTTCCCTTCCCCTTTCCCTTTGGAATTCCTGCCCACAGCGTCTCTTTCCCCACTTTTCCCAGGCGATGGTTCTGGACCATCATCATTCCAGAGCCCCAACTGGGCAGGCTCTTCCCCCCAGAGCCATTTTGGGCCCTGGAGTTTCTCAATTCCCGGTGACCCGTCTCTTATCACTTTATTATTTCTATCATATTATTCTCCAGAACAAATCGCCACGTGTGGGACGCCCCCATCCCACATTTTCACTTCCAGATAAACCTTGGGAAAGGTGGGAATGCCACAGGACAGAGGGAAGGAGACCCCGGGGCCTGTAAAACGATCCTTTCTCCAGGTGATTTCGCGGCTGCTCCTTCTGAGAGACGCCAAAAAAAACCCCCCCAGGATGGTCCATAAATTTGTGACCAGGGAAAATTTGGGATGGGGCTTAAAAAAGGACTGAATTAATTAATAAACTTGCAGCAATTAAAATAAAATCTCCTCTGTGACTCTGACTTGGTCACGCGCCGGAAAAAAGCAACGGTTGGGCTTCGCTGGTGCCTCAAAGTCGGATTTCCCGAAGCCAAAAGGGACACGGAGAGAAGGAAAATTTGGGAAAGACACCCAGGGAGGGAAGGGAGAGAAAGGGAGGGGGGGTTGGAATCCCCGATCATGTTTGGGATTGGGATTGGGAGGAGGAGGAGGGAACATTCCAGCCCTGAATTCCAAGGGCTGCCAGGGGATGGCAGCACCGGAACGTTCCCTGCTCCGACAGCACCGAGTCGGGATTCTCCTCTTTTTTCCCAGACAAGCAGATCCCAAATCCTCTGGGATCGGCCCCTGGGTGTCTCCTGGGGGGTTTTCCTGCAGCTCCAGGGTGGGATCCAGGGAAGGGGGAGCATCCAGAGGCTCCTGGAGGAGCTCCAGGAGCGGGAGTTTCACAAGGGTGAGCGAGGGTTGGGGCAATTCCAAGGGCAAATCCCGGCTGGAGAGCAGCCCTGGGACTTGGGGGTGCTGATGGATGGGAGGCTGGACATGCCCCCCTGTCCTGGGCTCATTCCCGGGGGGGGAACAGCTCAGGGACCCCCCAGGAGGGAATGGGATGGAATTCCCAGGGAATTCCTGGGGCTGCTCCATCCCTGGCAGTGCCAGGGAAGGTGTCCCTGGCCCATGGATTGGGATGAGCTTTGAGGTCCCTTCCCACACAATCCATTCCAGAATTCCAGGATTTGAGGAAGGAATCCCTCCCCGTGAGGGAGAGCAGGAAATGGGAAAAGCCGGGAACGCCGACGCTCCCACCGGAATTTCGAGTATCCAGCAGTGCCAAGGTGTGTTTTTCCCACAAACTCTCACCCCCCAACCCTTCTCCTTTCCTCCCAGGAGCTCTGGATGAGGCCCTGGAGCCGCTGCCCATCCCCGAGGGAATGTGGCCGGAGCGGGACGTGCCCATCCCACCCTCCCGCCCCGGCGACCACGACCCCACGGAACGACGCTGGGGGGGTTAATTAACACCCCCAATTAGACCCTGGGGGGTGGAGACAGGACAAAGGCAAGCCCGGGGGCGGCGGAGCCAAGCCATTCCCGCCGGGAATGCCGCGGGAAGGGGCGGCTGTACCTGCTTCCTTCCGCGCGCGGCCCCTGCCCTTCGTCTGCGCGATGACGATTTCCGTCTCCTCCTGGGTCATCTCGGAGATCTTCTGCAGGAAAAGCTTCTCCAGAGCTTCTGCCATTAAGACTATGTCATCCCCTGGCTGGAGGGGAGAGCGGGAGTCAGGCCAGGAGTGTGTTCCCAGGCGGGAATTCCCACGGGAAAAGCCCCCCCTGCCCCCCGTGCTCGGAACGCGCCCTCAGCCCCCGGAGTTTACATGGAAAACCAGGAGATGGGCAGGGGGTGGAGGACAAACCAACACAGGCGGTCCCTGCCTGTGCCACAGGGGGTTTTCCAAGGGGAAAAGGGGGATGTTTGTCACTGGCTGAAGGGGAATTTCGTGTCCGTGGCAAATATCCCCGGCTTTTCCCCACCGCGCTCCAAACTTTCCATCCGGACTCAACACGGCTTCTCAACCAAGCTCTGGAAAACTCCTCGAGGATCCCACAGTCTGCTCGAGCCAGACCCCCAAGAAAACCTTAAAGTATTCCTTTCCAGAGGAAAAAACCCAGGAAGGATCCATGCCTAGGCCAAATAATTCCCGAGGGAGGGAAGGAGGGACCAGCACAGTCCATGATCCTGTTTGGTTCAATCCTGTTTTGCCTTCCCGAAGAATCCCAGCTCGGCTCCTTTTAAGGGGAATTCCCCTCGGAAAAAAGGGCAGTCCGGGCCCTTTCCCTACCTTGTTGTAGATGTAGCAGTTTGTAAACATGGTGTTGAAATCCTGGATACATTCTTGAGCATTCCAGTAATAATTATTCTCCAAGCGCTTCTTTATTGTTCCCATGTCCATCGGAGTTTTAATTATCTTGTAATAATCCTGCGAAAGGGAAAAAGGGGGATAAAAATCAGCGTGGGAAGGGAAGGGAAAAGGATTGAGGAATCCTCTTCCAGCCCTGGATCCACCTGGGAAAGACCCTCCCGGATTTCCTCCCCCTCAGCCTCTCTCAGCTGGGAATTCTTCATTAAACGGAAGGATAAACCTCTGGGAGGGAAATAATTTAAGCCCAGAGGCACCAAAAAGTCCAGATTTGGGGGTTTTTTGGGGTTGTTAACGGATCTGAGGAATTCCTAAAAAATAGGATGGGAAAGGAGTGACCCTCCCTGGGGGGGCCAGAGGTGAAACCCAGCGATGGGAGAAGCAGGAAACGGGATTTATTCCGGCTCTTTAAATCACCCCCAATAATCCAGAAGGGGTTTCTCTTTTCAGGGAATAAAGGAGGGCTGGAAATGCCGTTGCCATGGAATCCAAAGCCAACGGGGAGCCCGTTCCTGCCACGAGGAGATGAAACAGCCTCGCCTTTGTTTATTTGTTGTATCCCAAGGGAGAGCATCCCAAGGGGGAAGATCCCAAGGGAAAGGTTTTTAAGGGAGAGCATCCCAAAGGAGAGCATCCTGGATCACCAAGTCCAACCACTCTATCACCAAATCCAACCACTGGATCATCAAGTCCAACCCCCGGATCAAGTCCAGCTGCTGGATCAAATCCAACCATTGGATCATCGAGTCCAACCACTGGATCAAGTCCAACCGCTGGCTCATCAAGTCCAACCACTGGATCAAGTTGAACCACTGGATCAAGTCCAACCGTCGGATCATCAAGTCCAATCATTGGATCAAGTCCAACCACTGGATCATCAAGTCCAACCACTGGATCAAATTGAACCACTGGATCAAGTCCAACCGTTGGATCATCAAGTCCAATCATTGAATCATCAAGTCCAACCACTGGATCAAGTCCAACCACTGGATCATCAAGTCCAACTGCTGGATCAAGTCCAACCGCTGGATCATCGAGTCCAACCGCTGGATCATCAAGTCCAACCACTGGATCAAGTCCAACCACTGGATCAAGTCTAACCGTTGGATCGTCAAGCCAAACCACTGGATCATCAAGTCCAACCACTGGATCAAGTCCAACCACTGGACCAAGTTGACCCCTTGGATCAAGTCCAACCACTGGATCAAGCTGACCCATTGGATCAAGTCCAACCATTGGATCACCAAACCCAACCACTGCATCAAGACCAACCACTGGATCGTCACATCCAACCGCTGGGCCGAGTCCACCCAGGAAGGACGGGTTCTGTGCCCTCAGGACAAGGTGGACACACACGACAGACCCACCCGCCGGTCTCGCCCCTCCCGCCCTTTGCCCCCCCCCTCCCCTACTCACGGGGAGGTTCAGCTTGACGGCGTCCACGGGCTGCTGGAAAGGCCACGCAAACTGGTGCTTCCACAGCGTCTTGAGCACCACCTTGAGCAGGTACTGCAGCTGGTTGGTTTGGCGCTTGGGCTTGTTGGGGTTGGAGGTCTCCGGCGGGGGCGGGTTGACGCCGACGACGCTGCCCTGCTGGGGCTGGGCCTGGGACGGCGTCGTCGACATCTGGGTGGTCTCCAGCCCGTCCCCCATCACCGGCAGGTTCCGCAGCCTCGTGCCGGGGCCGCTCTCCGCCGACATGCTGTTGATCCCATTGCATTCCTCACCGGACACCCTTGAGGGGACAAGGGGCAGGGATGGGGAGGGCACTTCAAGCCCGGATTTTGGATGCTGAAAACCAGACCGGTTCCATCCAGCCCCCCCCTCTCGCTTGGTGACCACGGCGGGTCGCCACAACAAACGGCCATCCCGCGGCGAGAAAGGACGTTCCGAGGCCGTTTCCTGACTCCACTCTTTGGGAGCCCAAGTTTTACCCTGTTCTTGCCTAACCTGGCCAACAAGGACCCCGAGGTTCTCCAGGAAGAGCCTGAACGAGGCTCGGAACGACCAAACTCTGGGCAGGAACCGCCGTCAGCGCCACAACGGACGTTAAACTGCTGATGGTCAACTTTTACCTCCAGCTGAAGGAGCTTCTCCAGGGTCCCCACCCCACCCCTCCCCAACAGCTCAGCTGACCCCAATTTCACACCAAAGTCTGACTTTGAGGTGAAGGTTGATTTTGGAGGGGACACGCCCACGTTCAACTCGCGGTATCGGTTCTGGGAGAGGATTTAAGGTTGAATTTAGGCAGATGATTTTTAGGTAGATCATTTGGGTGGGTAATCTTTGGGCGCCCAGTCTTGGACCGGTAAAAATTTGGGTTGGCCAATCTTTAGGTCAACTGATGTTTGGGCTGATAAACCTTTGAGAGGACCAACCATTGGGTCAATGAATCTTTTGAGCTGATGGATCTTCGGGTCAATGACTCTTTGGGTCAATAATCTTTGGGTCAATGAATCGTTGGGGCAATAATCTTTGGGTCAATGAATCGTTGGGTCAATGAATCTTTGGGTCAACGAATCTTTGGGTCAATGAATCTTTGGGTCAACGGATCTTTGGGTCAATAATCTTTGGGTCAACGAATCTCTGGGTCAACGGATCTTTGGGTCAACGGATCTTTGGGTCAACGGATCTTTGGGTCAACGGATCTCTGGGTCAATAATCTTTGGGTCAATGGATCTTTGGGTCAATGGATCTTTGGGTCAACGGATCTTTGGGTCAACGGATCTTTGGGTCAACGAATCTCTGGGTCAATGAATCTTTGGGTCAACGAATCTCTGGGTCAATGAATCTTTGGGTCAATGAATCTTTGGGTCAATAATCTTTGGGTCAATGAATCTTTGGGTCAATGAATCTTTGGGTCAACGAATCTCTGGGTCAACGAATCTCTGGGTCAACGGATCTTTGGGTCAACGGATCTTTGGGTCAATGAATCTTTGGGTCAATAATCTTTGGGTCAATAATCTTTGGGTCAACAATCTTTGGGTCAATGAATCTCTGGGTCAATGAATCTTTGGGTCAATGAATCTTTGGGTCAATGAATCTTTTGGGTCAACGAATCTTTTGGGTCAACGAATCTTTGGATTGAAAAATCTTTGGGTCGATAATCTTTGGGTCAATGAATCTTTGGGCTGGCAAATCCTTGGGTCGATAATCTTTGGGTCAATGAATC
>JAWWEU010000377.1:0-12648 GCA_035583155.1 Acropternis orthonyx | reverse complement strand
AGACACCCCAACAATCCCACCCTGTCCTTGAGAGGATCATCCAAGCCCTCCTGGAGCTCTGGCAGCCTTGGGGCCGTGCCCACTGCCCTGGGGAGTCTCTGCAGGGTTCACCTCCCAGAGGGAAGCTGGGGACCCACACCAGTGCTCCCAGTTACCCAGCACATCCCAAGGGCATCCTTACTGATCCACCGATCCTGCATTTTTAATTCAACCTCCAACCTCCATAAGAAATTAAGAAGAAAGAATTTTAGCAGGAAAAAAACGACCCCACTCTACCTCAGACAGCTCAAACAGGGTGTGTGGCATCATCCCACACCCTCTCGATGTCACAGCAGGCTGGGATAGGGATCCAGCCCAACCTCTGCAGGCAGCACAAGGGCCCTCACATGGCTTTTGTCACAGCCCAGGCTGGGAAAGGTCAGTGCCTCCAGAAGCAGCACATCTGATAACGGAATGCTTCAGAAAGGGGGTGGTGAGAGGAGCAACGTTTTGGCTCATTTCCTGAAATGTCCTGTTCAGGCCAAGCTGGGAGCAAATCTCGGGCCTGGATTTCTGTGGATGGAGGAATGTGGCCATGCCTCTTGTTTGTCTACTCTGCATTTCTTGCTACCCCTTCTTTCTCTCCTCAGCAATAAAATCCATGCTCACATGTCATATTTGATGAATTTGCCAAGCTCGGAGCCATTGGATCCCATCAGGCACGTGCCGACCCAGCCCTGCCAAGGGAGGCTCAGGGAAGGCGTGCAAAGGGAGATCTATTTTTGTATTTTTCATTTGAAGGCATCCCCTTGACTTCTGCTTTCTGACTCATCTCCCAGCTCCAGCGCTCAGGGAAGCAGCCAGAAAGCAGGCTCTGGTCAGGAGAGGACAGAGAGAAGGAGCAGCAGCGAGGTGTCCCTTGGCTCCCGTGCCCAGTGTCTGAGCTCCCCGTGGAGCAGTGTGTTCCTGGGAATAACACCAGCCCCAGCTGGAGCAGGAAGACTATTCCCTTTTGGGCTGAGAATTGAGAAACTGGG
This sequence comes from Acropternis orthonyx, assembly GCA_035583155.1. NCBI lineage: Eukaryota > Metazoa > Chordata > Aves > Passeriformes > Rhinocryptidae > Acropternis > Acropternis orthonyx. Next base: position 11,632 of record JAWWEU010000377.1, on the reverse strand, counting down.
GAATTGCACCTGGGGACATGGCTTGGCAGTGTTGTGTTAATGGTTGCACTTGACCTTAGAGGGCTTTTCCAGCCTTAAAGACTCTGTGATTCTAAATGCAGGCCCATCTCCTCAACACTGCCAGGCCAGCCAAGCTGAACAGGGAATCTGGGAAATCACGGACCCTGAGGCAGAACACTAAACCCAGCATTAAATCCTGCCCCCTGCCCTTTCTCTCCATTCAGTGGGAAGTGAGTGGTTCTTGACAGGAGAGGCAGAAAACACCTTGCAGGTGATGGGGGAGACAAGACAAGGTGGAGAGGAGCTGGTGGCTCAGAAAGAGAAGAACCAGCCCATCATCAGCCCCATCAGCTCGTTCCTCTGCAGGGTTTAAGGTGCTGATAAATACCAGCCACCCCAGTCCCACTGGGAGCACTCCCTTGAGCCCCTCAGAAATTCCCTCCAGGTGGGTCCCTGACACAGATGCTCCTCTGAGACACCATTAACACACAGGGCAGCTCTGGAGCAGCTCAGAAACTTCTCAGGTTTCATTCTGCAACCATTTCCCCCCTAGTTTTGAGCACAGGAATTATCCTCCACCGGAGCAGAAGGAAGGGCTCGTGTCATCAGCTGTCAGCTGCTGTTTATTTGGGAAAAGATTTGACACTTTCCATTCACACACTGCCTTAATCTGAACTAACCTTCAGGTCTTGAGAACCTCTGGGAAACAGATCTTTTCAAAAAGCGAATGCAGAAATGAAAAGAGGAAAAATACCCCCCCCTCCCCCCCCCCAATCAGATAATTTAAATCGACATTGCATTTCGATAAGATCGAGATTTGCAGAAAAGTGAGTGCTCATTACGAATCCCTTGCTCAGCTCTCAAAGGAATCAGACATTGTGGTTGATCACAGGGGAGCCAGCTCAGCTCTAGGGATGAATTGTTGGCTCAGGGAGGTGTTTTAACCCGTGGCTTTCTTTGAGCCTCAGTGTTTTGACTGAATTTCCAGGTTTAACCTGCCACACGTGCTGGTATTTTTTCTGGTTGCTCCAGATTTTACACCCCAGAGCAGGTTCAGTGCCGTGCACAGGATCCTGTCTGCTGTGAGAACACAGGCTGGATTTTCTGTTCAGCCTTCCTTAAATCACATCCAATACTCTGCTCTGCTCAGAAACCAAGAGACAACTGAGTTACACAACTTTTTGCTGCTGCACCACCAGCTGGAGGAAAGTCCTGAGCAGGAGGCTCTGGCCACGGCTTGTCCTGCATCCATCACTTGGCATCTCTCCTATTGTCTTGGCAGAGCCACTGAGAGCTCCAGGCAATTAATTTGCTTCTTTAAAAGCCCAGGTAAATACAGGGGCAGAGCATGAGGCTGTTAATGAAGGGTTAATTGGCATCTCCTCTTCCACTCACTCATCCAGTGTACATCTCTGACGGCTCCGGAGCAGGAATGGCAGTTCAGGGTGTCAGGACCTGGCTCTCAGTGGCAAACCTGATCCCTGACCAGAACTGCCTGGGCTCCCCCAGGCACAGGGAGGGGACAGCTCCATCCCAGGGAACTTCAGAGCTGCCTGACAGCAGGAGCTGAGCCTGCAGACCCCACTCCTGGTGCTTGGAACTACTGAATGACCCCTACTCATCAATCAAAACAACCCCAGACATGCTGGGAGTGTCCAAGGCCAGGCTGGATGGGGCTCTGAGCATCTGGTCCAGTGTGGCATGGGGGTGCAACTGGAGGAGCTTTAAAGTCCCTTCCAACCCAAACCACTCTGTGATTCTGTGCTCTGCTTTCACAACAGACTTAGGGTCAAGAACGTGGCTTTTCTAGCCCCAAACTCAGCTGTTCCCCTGCTGAGAGGGGTCACGGGCTGGGGGCTCTGCATGAGGAGAGTGCTCCTCTCACCGTGCATCTCCCAGGTGGGCTCCACAGCCCATTCCCCATGGGCAAGTGTGAAGCTGATCCAGCCAAAACCTCTTCCAGATGCTTAAGAACATCCTCCAGCCAGCCACTGAGAGCACCGCACATGCAGCCCAGACATGGGCACGCCGTGCACAGCCTGCTTAGAAAGGGGGTTTAACTGTGTCTTCGCACTTTTTCACAGCAGATAAAGGTTGGGGAGCATCAGCTTTGCAGGGACTTTCTGTCTGTGCCCTCCACAGCCCAGGCTCTGATGGTTTCTGGAGGTTCCTGGGGAGCCTCTGGAACAAATTCCAACCCGACAGCGAGACACACGAGCGATCCCACTGCCCATTCGTGCCATGCAAAGGCATGTCAGGCACAGAGGGCAACTCAGTCCCACAGTTTGGCTGATGGATCAGGAGCCCTGTGAGGTTCATTCCCTGCAGCCCCTGCCCATCCCCTGCCCCGCCGGGCACCGATACCTTCAACCTCCCCCTGACCCGCTGGCCCCTCTAAATTAAGAAACCTCTTACATCCTTCCTTGGCCCACGGGGTGCTAAGAAGGTCACTCCAGATTGTAGCTTAAAAGGCCACCGAGTGCCACCCTAATCCTGGCAGGACAGGAACTGCCAGAGCTCATAAAGGACCTGAGCAGGTGATTAGAGTCAAGATTTATTCTCACTCGGGCATGGCGATGTCCCGCTCTGACACGGGGCTTTGCCAAAGACAGGCACAAAGTTTCAGCCCTCCAGCCACGTAAGGATGTGTCCTCTCCTCATGGGACACTTCATGGATGTGTCCCACAAGGGACAGGCTGCATGGATGGACTCAAGCACAGGTATTTTCAGGACCTTCCCCACACTGCTGCAATGATGGGCATTTTCATCAGCCTTCCTCCAGTTACTCTCAATGTTCTTCTCCAGCTGCCTGAATGACAGGTATTCCCACAATTTTCAGTGCACCTCCCAAGAAATAGGGAGCTCCAACCTTTATTCTGTGTGCCACCAATAACTGGAGGGAGAAGTGAGAAATGGAAAAGCCAATAATGAACCAGCAGCGTTCAGGAGTTCAGGACTCCTGTGAAAGAGCTCACCAGATAAAAGACAATTTCCTCCACTTACAGCAAAGGCCCTGTACAAAAAGAAGGCTCCCTAATTTAAAGCACTATTTAATATGCCAGCAGCCAAAACAAAACTTTTATAAATTTCTGGCAGTGTCCTTTGTAAAAACATCGTCAATACTAAATAAATCATGGATTTCTTCAACGCTGCCGAATCCCATCATTTCATTTGCTGAGTTAACTCCTGGTCTGTGGAATTAGGGCACAGTAGTTGTCTTATTCATGCAGAAAAGGGTTTTTAGTCAGTTCACTTGTTTAACATATCTGTGTGCCAGGACTTCTTTGTCCCACTTTGTGTCAAAATACTCTCACTACCATCACAGGCAGATACACCGAGCTAGAGCAGGAAATGCTTTCAGACAAATCAGAAGCAAACCCAAGTTCTCTTTCTCCCTCAACTGTCTGATTTTGCTTTGAAAAAGTCCAGGTGAATCTTTACATCTCTGCTGCTTGGAGTTTCCTGGATCTGATTTCCAAATAAAGTCAGAAGTGTGAAACTCCTGGATCCTTATTTCCCACACATGGTGTCTCCTGAGGTCCCTCACACAGCAGCAGAGCTCCCACCTGTGTCATAAGAACTTTGACCTGATCACACTTACTTTTTCTCCCTCTTATATAAGTTCCCAAGGGAAAAACCAATTAAAGCACCAGGACTGTAAACCTGCTGAGCTGGAAACTGAGGACCCCATCCCTGGAAGTTCCAGACCAGGTTGGACAGGGCTTGGAGCAACCTGGGATAATGGAAGGTGTCCCTGCCCATGGCAAGGGGTGCAACCGGATGGTCTTTAGGGTCCCTCCCAATCCAAAATATTCTGTTCATCTATGCTTCCTGTTTTTATCCCACTGCCTGGCAACTGGAAGGGAAAGTCCACTGTTGAGAACATTACACCACTTCACCTTCATGCCTGAAATCTTCATTCACCCTCTGCTGGAGCAAACTCCAGCTTTTATTCACCTGAGTTCCTGCTACTCCAGTCCCACCAAACCAAAGCTCCCACCAGACCAGACCGAGATGTCCCAGCTCTGGTGCTCGTGGACCTCACTGCTCAGGAGGCACAGCAAGATTCCAACAGCCACAGTTATCCTGGTCCATGACTTCTCAACACTCAGGTCGTGCTGCCACTGCACCTGATCCCTAAATCCTCTCCCAGCCTTCCACTAAAGCCCTTCTGCACAGAGGCGCTTTCAGCTCTGCCCACCTGGCCAAGCTGGGGCACAACAGACAAGGCACTTTGGAGATGTTTCTCTTCCTAAACTGTGGCCTTTGGGGATGGGGAGCTCCTCTGTCCTGACCAAAGCACGGACACACAGCCCCGCTGTGCCCAGGGAAACACCCTGAGCCTGCTCCTGCCACCCCATGTGCCACCCTGCTTGCCCTGTGCAGAGACAGCCCGGGGGTGTGACCATGCTCTGGGCACCCCCTGCCCCCCAGCACGGCACCGTGAGCCCTGTGCCTGCCCCAAAAGCACGGCGATCCAGCCAGCTGCTCCTTGCAGCCCCCTGCTCTGGGATGGGGAAATCCAGGAGCAGAATCCACCTCCAGGCTGCTCGGAAGTCGCGCTCATATTCACCTTCACCACCACGAACTGCAGATGTAACTTCTACAGGCAATTCAAACTTTTACAAGCAATTCAAACTTTTACAAGCAATTGACGCCACAAATCAGAAATGCAAAGACACCGAAACCCAGAAGGCGCACGACCTGCCCTGCAGGGTGGAATTAAAGCAATCCTGACTCCATCACCAACAGCACTGAGGAGAATGGCAAATTCCAAGGAAATCCCTCAGCTCCTGACTCCCTGAGCAGCCACAGCAGCCCAGGATAAGCCCCCTGGCAGCAGGCTCGGAGGGACAAACCTTCAGCCCGGCTCCGGAACGAAGCCACTCGTACCACTCCTCACCACAGGCAAGGTGTCTGTGCTGCCCCAAATCCCAGTGCTGAATCCCCCAGGCACACAGCTGGGAATTGCAGGGATCTCTCCCACCATTCCTCACATCCCAAAGGACATCAAGGCACATTTACTTACCGGGACTGGCTGGGCACTTGGGGTCTGTCAGTCCTCCCGTCAGCGGTCCCGGAGCAGGCACAGAACCCCTCTACGCTCTCAGCCTCACCCTGCAAGAACCAGGACACAGAGGGATGGTAAGAGAATAATCCAGCACTTTCTAACCCTCAGCAGAGCAGGGAGTGTGGTGTTGGAAAGCGAAGCCGCTGGATGTCTCCAAGGATCAGAGCCGGGACTTTCCGAGCTAAGACTCTGAGCTGCTTAGCACGGAGCTGGAAGTGGAGCAGACAGAGGTGGCTGTGTTTGCAGGGCTGAGCACTGGGGGAGCTGCTGGGGGTGGCTCAGGGGGGCCTGGGCACCAGAAATCCCACAAAAACTGCTGCACCAGGTTAATCCCGGCAGAGAACAAGGAAATGGGTGGGTAGGGGTGGTCAGGATGGCTGGGATTTGCTCAGGGAAAAGGGTGTTAATTCAAACTGAAATGTCCTGGAGTAAAACTTTCTTGTGGTTTTATTTATTATTTGGTTTTTTTCCGTATGGAAAATGTGGTTTGCAACTGAAGGATTTGCTTTCGGTTAGACAAACTTAAATTGCAATGTTCTGCTGATGGAATTGGGATTGCTCAGCCTGGAGAGAAAGGTCTGGGGTGACCTTACTGTGGCTTTTCAGTACCTAAAGGGGTTTCAAGATAACTTCCAGGACAGGGACCTTGGACAAAGCCATGGAGTGATAGGACAAGGGGAAATGGCTTTAGGCTGAAGTAGGGCAGGGTTAGATGGGATATTGGGAAGGAATTCCTCCCTGTGAGGGTGGGCAGGCCCTGGCACAGGTTGCCCAGAGAAGCTGTGGCTGCCCCATCCTTGGAAGTGTCCAAGGCCAAGTTGCACGGGGCTTGGAGCAACCTGGGCTGGTGGGAGGTGTCCCTGCCCATGGCAGGGGGTGGAACTGATGATCTGTAAGGTCCCTTCCATCCCAAACCATTCCAGGATTATGATTTTATTCCATGACTCTTGGATATGTGGGCTGCCTGATCCCACGGGAGGGCAGGAGGGGCAGCCAGGGCTCCCTCCAGTCATCACAAAGATGATGGTGAGCAGTGACAGCTCCAGCTGTCAGGAGAGACTCCCCACACTGAGAGGCTCAGTTGAGTCCCAGTTATGACACAGCAAAAGGTCAAACTGGAATGAAGCTTTTAATTACAACAGAAGAAGGACTGAAGAGACAGGAATGAGGCACTGGGCTCCAACCAGCCCCGAGGTCACACGGTCTAAGGAGCTGGGCAGAGATGGCACAGTGGCTTCCACACCCCACGGAGAATCCCTCCTGCATGGAAAAGCCACCACAGGGACAAAGGTTAAAAGCAGGGGGTGCTGCCACAGGGCCACGTTTCCCACTATCCACGAACCCAACTCAAGATGAGCAACTTCCCAGTGCTGTCTCCTCAGTTCCCCTCCATTTCCAGGGCCCCATCACTCCTGTTTGTTGGGCATCTCCAGAGATGTGACAGCATTTCTCAGGAGTTCAATTCAATATGCAAAGTGCTGGACTCAAGTCCCATGGGAATGGGAGATGATGGAGGAGAGATGCAGGAGTGGGGAGACAGTAAGAGAAACTGGAAGGCAAAAAAGGTCTGAGAGACATCAAAACTCCCTGAGACACACCAGGAACGGGGTGCTCCAATGACCCCTGCTCTGATGACACCTGCTGCAAATCTGAAGTTCTGAACACCTGCCCAATCTCCTCCCAAACTCACCCCCATTCCTTAACTGAGGCAAAAGTGCTCATCTCACTCCTAAAGCCTTGTGCTGCTGCTAAGGACAATCCCAAGGTGTGACATGGCAGGGAGTGTGAGGGCCAGAGGGTTATCCAAGAGCATCAGAAGCTCCAAGTTCTGCTCTTGGCTCCACCTCTTTGAGACCAAGAGCCAAATTGCTGCATCTCTTTGTGTCCCTGAGGACGGTAAATCAGACCCAGACGAGGCCAACAGAGGTGACTGATCAGCTGAAGCAGAAGCAGGAAAGAAAAACTTCACCATTAGCAAGGCCAAGGGAGCTGAAAAAAGGACATCCACCTCTGCTGCTCCATAATCCCTCTTTTCCCAAATGCACAGCTACATGAAAAACCAGATTATCACAGAGTCCCACAATGGTTTGGGTTGGAAGGGACCTTAAAGACCATCCCATTCCACCCCCTGCCATGGGCAGGGACACCTCCCACCAGCCCAGGTTGCTCCAAGCCCCGTCCAACCTGGCCTCGAACACTCCCAGGGATGGGGCAGCCACAGCTTCTCTGGGCAAACTGTGCCAGGGCCTGCCCACCCTCACAGGGGAGAATTCCTTCCCAATATCAAACCTAAATCCCCCCTCCTCCAGCTTAAATCCCTTCCCTGCTCTTACACTGAGTTCCTCTTTCCTGTGTGAGTCCTGTGGAATTCCTTCCAGTTGAGTGACCCATCCCATAATTGTTCCAGAATCACTTCAACCCACATTGCAAAAGTGAAGGAGAATGGATTCAAGTACTCTGCCAAAACACAGCATCTTTGGAACCAAGTAACTGCACTAAAACATGCTGCTTTATTTTCACTCTGGGCTCCCCGAGCCTTTCCCTTCTCCCTCTCAATGATAACGGGCATAAAAATTAAATAGAAATTCTCCAAGAAAAAAACCAAAGGCACTGAAGGGTCATAAATCACGGGGCTGGATGGCACTGGGAGGCAGCTGGGGGAGGGGAAAAAGGGTGAACCACGGCAGATACTGACTAAGATTTATCATAGACCCTTAAAAACCCAAGATTCATCCACAGGCCAGGGGACTCCACCCAGTTTTGATGAAGAAGCAGGAACGGGACTGTGCCCAGCACAGCAGAGGGGTTGGTACGTGGTGCCCACAGTCCCACTGGGCACGGGGAGGGTCACCCCAGCCCCACCCCTGCAGCCCCAGCTCACGTGGGGATGAAGGGCCCGGTGAAAACACCCTCTAAATTCCCTAAAGCCACAATTCTGTACCCGTTGGGGACAGCTGAGGGCAGAGGAACTGCAAACAGATGGTCTTTTTTGGGGGGGGGTTTCCAAGAAGTGCCCTTCCTGTTCACCCAAAGGGCCTGCAGGGATGGATCCAAGGGACCAGGGCTGTCCCTCCTTCTCCCCAGGGCTGCCCCTCTTTCTACCCCCTAGGGCTGTCTCACTGGCACCAGCAGTGGGATCAACTGGGGACTCCAGAAAAAGCTGGAGAGGGGACAGAGACACCTCGGAGCAGCAGCTCTCCTGGATGGGATGCCCCTCACCTGATCACCTGGGATCCTGACATGGGCATTTCCACTCACCTGAAACACTCCCCAGGCCACCACCCACAGCCCAGGGTTTGGAGACACCACAAATCAGCACCAAATTGCTGCTCATTAACAAGAGCACCTTTAATTTTGCAGGCACCTCCTACATCATTAAACCTAAAGATCTTGCTCTCCAGGGGTTTGCTCCTCAACAGGGGCAGGAAATGAAAAGACAGAACCTGCAATTTAATTGGGGATGAAGCTCCATCTCTGCACTGCCTATCACAATTAGGTGTCATTTAAACCAAGCCTGGAGCAGCTTGGGATGTGCATCAAAAAGGGTGACACGTCTCACATCAAATCAGATGGTGCAGCTTCAAAACTCCTGTTCCCTTTGGGTTTTCTCTTCCTTTGTTCTCTTGAATTTCTCTGAAAAATTTAAGTTTTGAAATGGCTGAGAAGAAATGGCATCTCTGCAAAGCCAAGGGGTTTGAAGGGAAGGTTGTTTTGGCACCACGTGCTGAGGCACAGCAACACCCCTGAGAGCCTGGGGCAGGGCTGGTGTTGGTGTCCAGGAGGGCCAGGGGAGGTCCATCAGCACAGCCATATGTGTTCAGGTGACACAGAGGTGGCACTGCTGAACCTGCTGCTCCTGCTTCTTCCTCTCTGAGTATCACTTTGCCTCCCTGTCCTGTCCGGGATAAGGCGTCTGGTGCTTGCAGCTGAGCCCGGAGTGCACCACCATGGAAAGGAATCAAGGATTTATAGATCATCCTGAGCTGGAAGGGGCACACAAGGACCATCCAGTCCAGCTCCTGGCCCTGCACAGACACCCCAACAATGCCACCCTGTCCCTCAGAGCATCATCCAACCCCTCCTGGAGCTCTGGCAGCCTTGGGGCCGTGCCCACTGCCCTGGGGAGCCTGCTCAGTGCCCACCACCCTCTGGGGGAAGGATCTTTTCCTGAGATCCAACCTAACCCTGCCCTGTCACAGCTCCAGTTGTTTCTTCGGATCCTGTAACTGGTCAAGTGACCTCAAGGTGCTGATGTTTGCCTTGGGAGCTGAGTTGGGTGGGAGGAGGTTTCTGCTTTCCTTCAGGTCTCCTAGTCCCTCTCTCCATGCTCCAGTACCAGGTGGAATAATGCCATAAATCACTTTCATCAAGTTAATATGTGTGAGGCCACACCTTGAGTGCTTGTGTCCAGTTCTGGGCCCCTCAGTTGAGGTGCTGGAGTGGGTCCAGGTTGGTCCCTTCTCCCAGGAAACCAGCAGTAGGACAAGAGGGCACAGACTTAAGCTCTGCCAGGGGAAATTTAGGTTGGATATTAGAAAGAAATTCTTTCCAGAGAGAGTGATCAGGCATTGGAATGGGCTGCCCAGAGAGGAGGTGGATTCACCATCCCTGGAGGTTTTTAACCTGAGATTGGACGTGGCACTGAGTGCCATGATCTGGTAAACAGATGGGAGTTGGACCAAGGGTTGGACTCGATGATCTCAGAGGTCTTTTCCAACCCAATCGATTCTATGATTCTAATATTGAGAGTTTCAGTCAACCTTCTGCAGAGAGCAGAGTCAAGGAAGGGCAAGCAGAACCTATGGATGGGTTGTGTTGCTTGTTAAGAGGGAAAGGAGACCTGGACTTCAACTTTTGAGTTGCTGGGGAGTGCTCTTGGAATTTAAGGCAGCTCAGTTGGCTCAAACCTTTCCGAAACAGCTTCCACCACCGAGGCTTTGCCATCCAAAGAAGCTCAAAATCAGAATCCTCACGTGTTCCTCCCTGTTGAGATCTTCTCGAGCTTGGACCAGCTTGTGCCCTAGACCCTCTTCTGCACAAAACCAGTGGGTGAGTGGCAGGAAACCTGGACAAACCAAACCATTTCACTTCAATCCCAAGGCAGAGCAGCTCAGCTGGGAGCGGGAGCATTCCCAGACTCCTGCTCTGGCTGCTTGGTTGGGCTGGGTGACTGCACATTCCTCCTGGAAAAGAGATGCCTGAAGTGTGAGTTAGAGCAGGAGTGTCTGCCCTTCCTGCTTTTCCAGATGTTACCAGCAACAGCCTCGATTTATTTAAATCTATTTTTCCAACAAGCACCTTTTCTAACCTTCGTATCATGGGGGATAATGCAGGAGGAACCTCGTTTAACTGATGCACTTTAATTAGTTCCTGCAGCTGTCAAAGCCCATATTCTGATGCAAATTCACAACCTTTCATTCTAAGCAATACCTCAGTTTGGCTTCACCCTTCCAGTGATCCTTAAATGTCATATTTTCTCCCCAGAGAACCAATACTCAGATAATCCCAGAATGGTTTGGGTTGGAAGGGACCTTAAAGATCATCTCATTCCACCCCCCTGCCCTGAGCCGGATATTCAGACCTTCTGATTGTCACTGAGCTGCTCCTCCTGCCTTGGGCTGGGTTTTTTCAGCCACTGAATATATCAGACACTCCTTCTGGCCAGGATGCTGCTCAGGGAGTGCCCTGGGAACCAGCTCTGCTCCCACCTCTCTCCCACACCATCCTGCTCCAAAGGCCACACAGCTCCCCAGCAAGGCTGGGAGCAAGACCTGTCATGCCTGAGGCAAACGTATCTCCATCTGTGATGGAGACAGAAAACCCTAAATCCCAGCCCAGCCCAGGATGGGAGCAGGGGCAGGTCAGTTTTCCTGTTCCACTTCGAGGGGCAAAGGCACAGCTCCCCATCGTTCCAAATTTTATATCCTGACGTCTCCATCTTCTGCCTGGAAATTCTCTCCTGCTGTCACAAGGTCACCAGGCCAGTTGGAAAGCCATTTTTCCCAGCCCTGCTAATCCAGAGGCTCCTGGCTGCCTTCTCCCACTGGGAAAACGCTGCCACCCAAAGTGGTCAGTGGGCAGCAGCACCGGGGGGGGCAAAGGTGCTGCAGCCAGCACTGCCCTTTACAGCACCAGCCAAGAATTCCAGGATTCAGGAGTGCTTCCTGGTGCTTCCCCAGGTGATTTTGGGCTCCAGCTGGGTGGTCACCTCCCCTCCCTGAGGCTGATAACACTTCCAGGTTATTATTCTGCTCCCAGGTGGCCATGCAGATAAATTAAGTTATGCTTAGGAAATAATCCACTACGTTGGGCACAAGGGCCTGTTCAGAATAAAAATGGATGTGTTTGCCCTGCACCACCACTGGCTTCAGGGGGATGAAGCCAAGAATGGCTGAGACCTGGCAGGGACAGAGCCAAGCTTTTTACTGGATTTCTGCATTAGCTGGATATTCTCACAGTGTCTGGGCTCAGCAAATTGAGTGCAACAGGGTGCCCAGAGAAGCTGTGGCTGCCCCATCCTTGGAAGTGTCCAAGGCCAGGTTGGACAGGGCTTGGAGCAAC
>JAWWEU010000375.1:0-12683 GCA_035583155.1 Acropternis orthonyx | reverse complement strand
TGCTCAGTATATAAATTGGAAGAGTTGGCCAGGAGGGGCTGAACACTGCTGGGATACAGGCTGGGCATCGGTCAGCAAGTGGTGAGCAGTTGTATTGTTCTTCCCTTGGTTTTCTTGGGTTTTATTCCTCTAACTCACTCTGATTTTAAGATAATCTAAATCTTTATGTCCTTACCATTCACTGCCAAACAGCAGAAATAAGGGCTTATGTGAACACCAACTCAGCAATTCACTATTCCCTCTTATAAACACTAATTTTTCTTTCAACAGAAAAGGAAAAACTACTATTTATACAAACCTGGACATTTATATTGCCTACATGAATTCATCTTGGAAGGAAAGTGAAAATGGAGTACAATGCTGTCTTGACAATACAGCAAATATTATAATAATTTGTTGAATAGCTAAGTCGAGTAAGATGTTTGTTAAGAACAGTAAGATATCCCTATGGCATTTCTGATTAAAAAGATGAGCATTAAACTCAGTAGAACATCTATTGAAATTGAAGGAAATAAGACTGCATTCCCACATATTGTGACTGAATTTGTTCCTCAGTGTTGAGCAGCCTCACTGGCTAAAATTTAATTAGCCCAAAGAAGACTCTGAGAGCAATGTCCTTGACTATGTGTCCTTTCCTATTAATTTGCCTTCCCTTTTATTCCATCTGAGAAGCAATAATTGTATGGGATACAGAAGCAAAAAGTAGAAAAAGACAAAGCACTATTTTACAAATAAAACTACTTGGATCACAAATAATAAGAACAGCTAAAAGTTTCTGTTGTTGCTTTGTATGAGTTTTCCTTATATACTTTCTCTGTATGTTTTAAATTAAAAATAAAATAAAAATTAAAAAAAAAAAAAAAAACACAAAAACAGAGAGCTACAAAAATAACAGGAATGTCAACAGGAAATGTAGAAAGAAGAAGTTTTTAAAGAGAGCTTGACTTTAGTGTGCAACATGCTTGCAGAGCATCATGTTGCAGTCTACATATGCAGTTTGTGCCTGGTCAGGAGAGAGTGGTGCCAATACCCAAGTTTTGTTATAATTGCCATTGACATGTTGATAAGCATTTATCTAGTGGTTCACATATATGTCAGTCCAGCTGTTCAAAAACATTACATAAAGACCAGGTTCATTTGATTAAATCTGGTCATATTTAATTAGCCAAGGTATCCTTTTAACTCCAATGGCAAAATGTGATAAGTACATAGAGCTGCTGATATGCCATATTTAGACTTCTAGCTCTTAGAATCCTTCAATGAGTGTAGGATGAAAATCTGTACTGTATGTGAGATTGCAAGAGCTTTCAACCATGCATACCTAAGGCCAGAATTAATGCACAGGCAAAGAAAGTTAGCAGTTGATATCTACTTTCATTGGTGAATAAGTGTTCGTTTCAATAAAGTCTTCTGACAGGTATACAGAAGTCATGTACTGATGAATGATGTGTTATCTAATGCAAGCTAAAGCAGACTTACCTGTCTAGGTACTTACTAGTACTATTTGCTTTAGTTTTATTGTTGATTCTTGTCTCTTGCCCTTTATCAGGAGAACTCTCAACCTGCAAGCTTTTCCATGAACCTGCAACAATCGAATAATGAAGAAACACATTGAACCATGAACCAAATATTGGGAAAAAAACCACCTCCTCATCAGTTCCCAAAATTCCAAAATCAACTTGCATAGCTTAAACCAGATCTCTAATTCTTTCCATCTGCATTTTACTATAATACAACATGGCAAAGGCAGTAATTTATGTGAAGGATAGCTAGATACGAAATACTAGGTATCTTACTAAATATCTTTTGAGCTGCTATTTGTGACATGCATAAGGATGAGATGCTACACAGAAATTTCTTTTCCTTCTGAAAATGAGATAACAGCTTGAAAGACAAATTACTGATGCACAATTAAAAAGGTCCACTCACTAGCACACCCAAACAGAACCTCTAATCACCAAGGTGTAGAAGACCAAGAAATGTCATGATATGTGTTAGTGATCTTGCTATGCAGTCTGATTATACTGATTTTTTTGTGCTTTATAGTCTGCGTTGGCCTGATCTGGGGAACAAAAAATCAGAGTAAGGGAAAAGGAAAGAAGTGCTTGCAGAATTACAATTACATGGAAATTAACCACAAATGCCTAAATTGTCAATTTTCAATTATCTGAGCAGAAAAGCAGAGTCATACTCAATGCCACCTCACAGTACATGGACATCAGCCATCCGATACTTTGGGAAATTAGCAATAGCCATTTCAAAAGAGCCTTATAGCCATACTAGTCCAGCATTTCTATTAGTTAGATAAAAAAAGATTAAACAATGGATTTGAAACCAAGGAAAAAAAAAAATAAAAAACCCCCAATCATCCTGAAATCTGGTAAGTGAAAGCTATTTGTAGCAGTAAGTGTTATTTGGATGAACTTTAAATCTACTTTTAAAAATCTGAGTTTAGTTTTGCTGAATGTTTGATGATGTAATTAAATTCTTTTCAAACTGCTTCATAATTTGTTCCCCCCCCTCAGCCTTCCTCTTCAGACATTTTCTGGTTCCAGATCACAGGCGGTTTCATAGGTCAAATTATGCTTTGATAACATCATTGATTTCTGTCTCATTTCTGAACAGATACTGATCCTAAGCTGCAGCAAATGTGCATCGCTGAACTAAGTTCATTGAAGCTGAGCTAATCACAACAGTACCAGAACTGTTTAGGGCTTGTATATAATCTTTCATCTTTTATTTATTTTCCTTTGACGAATCTAAAATAGTGTGATGATTGATACCAAGTAAACCATGTGGCTTTCTCCTGATATGCTCAGTTTATCCATCCAGTTACCTTAAACAGATATATGTGCTTAGGAAACTTCCCTGTCTGACCACTCAGGAGCAACTCTGACAGTCACATTCCCACTACCCAAGGCTGTCACTGCTGGGACTGAAGGCCCTTCTCAGCAGGCAGCTCCAGGGAGCCGAAAGGAGCCCAGCTTGACTCTCTCCACACCCAGATCTCACGCAGCCAAATCAGGTTTCCTTACCACTTTGACCCTCGGTTTCCCATAGCAGAGTCTCAGACATCTGCATCATTAAAATAATTTACTCGTTGTGCCACAACAGCTTGGGCTGGTGCCTCGAAGGAGGGACCCTGAACAAAAGAAATTGTGGGGTTTTATACCCTCACAGTCCAAATGCGTGGAAGTCTGTGGTCTTTCTCCTGAGTCCTCAGCTTCTGCTGTGTCTCTGAGTGTCCCTCACATGGCTGACACAGAGGTTCCTGTGCCCTTACTTGTGCAAAGGATCAGTGACAGTTCACAGCCTTTTGCCTGGGGCTCTGCCACCCAGAGCTCAACTTGCAGCTCGAACTGCAGATGCACACTGAGCTACACACACTGAATGTATTCCTCAACAGCGCGGAACTTATTTAAATTAGAACTCGTGAAACAGGACACCTCCTCTGCCATTCTGACCAATGCTAATTATGTTGCATTTTATCAGTTTTCTTCACTTTGCAGGACATTTTAGAGCAGCTCGTTCTTCCACATTTCCCACATCTTTCCATATTAATTTAAGGTCCTATCTGACAATGAATGCATTGTTTTCAAAATTCTTCTCTGAGGGCAACCAGGCTTCTCATAGCAGTAGCTATAGACTCTGCACTGACCTAAAAAGGCATAAGAAGACAGGGTATATTGGATTCCTATTGCTGTGGCTGTCACAGTGCTCTAGGGAATAGTATAGGGGATGTTTCTATATCACCAAAATTTAAGACAGACAGACTACCCAATTCTAAAGACAAGCTGTATTCCCTTCACTTAAATAGCAAGAGTCCTTTTGCATTGGAAATTGAAATTCAGTGTTGGCATTCACTAGCAGAAATTGTTTCCTTGTGTTCAAAATTATCTGAGATTGGATTTCATGCTTTCAATATCAGACTATTCATTTTCACTGAACTTCAAATCTGCAGAGTATTCTCTCCCTTTACTTAACATGCAATTAAAAAAAAAAATGGAAAACAGTGTGACTTCAAAGATCACATCTTCACCATGATTTCAACACTCACACTTTCCCCTATTCTCACACCTCTCCTATATACAGATTTTTGCACTATGGGGAGGCGAATGCATGCTAACAAGCTCCATGCAGCCATATGGAAACAAAACCAAGTATTTGTTGCTTAGCACCAAAAATTTTGTGAAGGACCTACAAAAGCAGAACTGGGAAAAAGTATTGCAGAAGATTATCTGTGAATACCTGAGTAGGTATTGCTTCCATACTTACGCAGTATCACACAATGCTCAAATATTCTCATGAGAAATGGAAATGCTTACATCACATGATAAATATATTGCATTTTTTCAAAAAGCTTTAACAGAAGAGAAGTGATTTCAGGTTACAAGCATGTTTGAGTCTATAAACTAAAGTGCAAAGTGTGGAGTCTGTGAATAGAGCATGGTTATCCTTTAAACTATTTTTAGTGTATTTCCCTTTTTTCCTACTGTAAAATACTTTCCCCACTCAGTAAACACTAATTTTATCTGGTCCCCAGCCAGCAACTAAGCATCATGCAGACATTCATCCACTCCCTACAAGAGTGTAAGTAAAAAAAAAAAAAAAAAAAAATACATGGCTTGAGATAAGAACAGTTTAATAACTGAAAGTAAAACAGACCAATAATACTATTAATTATATTAATAATACTAATGACAATAATAAAAGTCATAATACGAAAAACAGAGAGAGGAATAATGCCCAGGAGAAACAGGTGATGCACAATACAGATGCTGAACACCCACTCACCACCCCTGAGCAGCACTTGGCCCCTCCCAGGCAGCTGCCCCAAGTTTATATACTGGACGTGACATTCTGTGGAGTGGAATATCCCTTTGGCCAGTTTGGGTCACCTGTTCTGGCCATGCTCCCACCTGACTTCTTGTGCAGCTCCTCGCTGGCAGCATGGGAAACCAGGAAATCCTTGGTTTAGGGTAAGCACTACTTAGTAACAGCCAAAATATCACTGTGTTTTCAACACTATTGTCACACTGAATCCAAAACACAGCACTGTACCAGCTGCTAGGAAGAAAATCAACTCTTTCCCAGCTGAAACCAGGACACCTGGATTTGATTTGAATTAGACTGTTTTATTAGGCATGTTTCATAACTGCTGTAGTAAGGAAAAGATAGAATTTTGAAATGTTTTTTGACTCAGAATCTGAAACTCAGGTATTTGTAACAGTAAAGATTCAAACATTGCCTTTTTTGACAGTTTTGTCTAAAGAATAAAAACTACCAGTCTGATTTATTGTTTACCTCTGTTATGACACTTTCTCCTCTAGAGGCTAATTTATATTATTCTTCCCTATAAGAGTGTTGAGAATTTACCACTTAGCTTATTTTCACACACAGACACACACACACACAGAGGCACTTTCACACACACACAGACACAGACACAGACACAGACACACACAGACACACACACACACACACACATACTGTGGTACATAGTACAAATTGATTAAAAGAATCACACAAAGTTAACCCTGTAAACACCTAATTTACATTATATGAACCTTAGACTCTCTGGAGCATGGAAAACTGGCTTAAATCATTTTAGTATCCCTTTCTAAATACATTATATAGTGTTTGTCTAGCTTATCTGTGCCCACGGCTTCACACAAAAGCATTCCTAAGAATCATGAATGCTGCTACACTGTCTTAAAATTGTAATTTAAAAATAAAACTGTAATTTTCTTTTTGATTATTAAACATAGGAATTTACAGCCAGTCTGTGTAGTCAGACAACTTCAAAAAATGTGGTTAAACATTTTATTACAGAAATTAATTGGGGAATACATGAGAAACAGTGACAGACATAAGACATAACCTTTAAAGAGACAAAGTCCCAGCATCAAACAGGTGAAATTCTCATGAATGCCAGCCATGACATACCTCAAAAGCCTTAGAACTGTATACTGACATCTGCATTGCTGCAATGCAGTGAAAAACTTTCTACATACCAAGTGTGAGGGCATGTTTTTAAAATTAATCAAAGAACAAAGAAATTCAAAAGAAGTAGAGGGTAGGGTGGGGAGTGGGGGTTTGTTGTTTATATTGACATTAATCTGTCCCAGGAAAGGCACAACAATTTTTAGATTACTCTCCAAGTGCTGATGCGGTAGAAAAAGTTAGGAAGTTTATCCAAGACTTCACTACATGACTGGTAAAACTGAAAGAAGCCAGACACTGTATTGATTTATAGGGCCCTGGAATCACATCCACAAAAAGTTACTTCTTAAGGAATGAACATTTTACACATAAAGACAGAAAAATATTTAAATATCAGATATTATGAGCACACATTAAAAAAAAAAAAAAAAAGACATTTGTCACAGTCTTTGGTTTCTACCTGAGGTCCTGAAGGAATCTATATCCAGGTTTTCAACAATACCACAGTCTTCAGAAGAAGTTTTTCTCTCAGAGCTCCTAAATATCCTGTCAACATATGGACTCTGTGCATCTGGTTTATTCCAAATGGCAGTTCATGACAAGTTTTCCCTTGCCTGACTTCAGCTATCAAGAGGTTAGTAGCTATAATCCAAATGAATCATCCATGTGCCATGTCACCCCTATCTAATATTTCTGCCCTCAGACAGCATGAAATACCCTTGGAGGTGTCTCTTTTCCTAGTCACCACAGGAGAATGAGTAGCTTGGGCTACAAGGCCAAACTTTCAAACAGCTTATTTTCACCCTCAGGGGGAACAAGATGCAAGTCTGCTTTGAGAACAACATAATGACATAACAGATGCTACTGTTTTATATGACTTATCATGTGAAGAACCCTAATGACTTGAACGACCATTTTCCCCCAGGGAGTGAGGTGATGCAAGATGCAGGTAGTGCTGTTGTCTGTACTTGGCTTTACCAACATTTTTCACTGATAAACAGAAAGGACCTACAGGATTCAGTTCACAGACAGGTAAGTAAATCACTATCCACTTCCCATTCAATCCTTGATTTCTCCACTGAAACTGCCTGCAAAAAGGCTCAATAATGTCATTTGCAGAGGTGATCTCTGTTTATAACTCCTTGTCCACTGAAAGCTCAGATTATTCAGCTCTACTGTGTACAAATGCTCAGGCCTCTGGCAATGTGGTGCTGCAGGGGTGCCCTGTGTGAGGAGAGGCTGAGGCTGCTCTCTACCAGATACAGACAGTTCCAGAGGGCTCCAACACACCCACCACAGGGCACTGTGCCCTGCAGCCAGGGTGCTGGCAGGTCTGGCAAAGTGTACTTTTTAAAAAAGCATAAGATTGCTGCACAGCAGAGTGAGAGAGAGGAGTAAGGGAAAAAAAGATGTGAGAAGTAGCCTTGTAGACACCAAGGCTGGTGAAGAAAGTGAGGGAGGATGTGCTGCAGGTGTCAGAGCAGAGATTACCCTGAAAGCTTGTGGTGAAGATGGTGGTGAAACAGATTGTCTCCTTAGATGTGAAGGACTACCCTGGAGCTTTTATCTGTACTGCATCTCCTGAGGATGCCACGAAGAAAGCTGCAGTCTGTGAAAAGGTCACACAGCACCCTGCTCCTATCAGGCCCATGGAGAAGAGCCCACACAGGAACAGCTTTTACAGTGGGAACTGTGGCCATTGGGGAACCCAGGCTGGAGCAGTCTGTTTTTGAAGGACTGCACCACCTGAAGCACATACACTGGAGTAGTTCTCACAGAGGTGTATGCCACGGGAGCAAACCCCACACTCCAGCAGGTAAAAAAATATGAGGAAGAAGGAGCATCAGAGAGGAACTGTTATGGACTGAAAGCAATCACCATTCTCCAGCCCTCTGCATGGCTCAGAGGGAGGAGGTAGAGGAATATGAAATGAAGGAGTGAAGTTCAGCCTAGAAAGAGGAGTGGGGGCAGGGGGGAAGGTGTTTTGACTTTGTCTTTGTTTCTTACCACCCTACTCTATTTTTAATTGGTAGTAAATTAATTTTCAAATCAAGTCTGTTTTGCCCAATAGTAATGATGTCTTCATCTTGTCCCATGAGCATTTTCTACCTTTCTTTCTCCCCTTGACCCATTAAGGAGCTGGAGGGAGAGAGTGGCTGGGTGCAGAGTCCGGCAGCCAGCCAAGGTCGACCCACAACATTAGGTCACTCATCATGTATTAGACGGCAAAAAGCTAGAAACACTAATGACCTGTGCCAGATTTTAACAAATGACATACTTTTGTGTTATCCCTCTGCTTGTGGATATAGAGAGTGAATGACCATAAGAAAAGCAAATACAATTAGAGCAAAGCTGGCTGGCATTTTTCCTAGCATAAAGGGTGATTCAAAAGACTTCCTGGCCTTTGTTGGACATCACTTTGAAACTGTAAAGCTAAGAATTTGTCAGTTAGACAAAATCAGCTTCCATTAGTCGGAGAAAACTAATTGCCAGAGAAAACCAGTGGGTTTGGGTTTTTATGCAAATTGTCTGACAAAACCAGCAGAACCTCCCGTCATGTTCAGGACCAGCAAAACAGAAGTTTCTAAGTATTTATATCTTTTTTTAAGTGTGACTAATGTTATAAAAAATCATTTAATTTTTCTTAATTTCCTCAATATTTTGACTGTTATGATGACAACAGATCCTGACCAAAAGTTAATTGCCTCACACATCACTGCCTCACACATACCATAAATAAAGTCTCTGAAGAGTCCAAGTGTGGAGCTATTCTTTTCTCTTAAGCTACAGACACAATTAAGGTCTTTTGCCATGTAGGAGAACTGCATTTAGCAGATATTCTGTGCAACTATCTTTTAGTCCTAGGATATACCAATCAGTCCTCCTTTTCTAAAAATCTGAGACAATATTACAGAAAAAGAGCCCCCCAAAATCTCTCACACATTAGCCAGCAACATCTAGAGCCCTTGCTAACAAAAAGATACATCTGAATTCCATGCAAAAAAATGAGCTTTTAAAAAAAAATCTACCCTGCCACTAGAGATGACGACATGATGTGGACTGAAATCTGCTGATGTACAGTACTAATCAGACCTACTCAGCACCAAGAGAGTGACTCTGTGATAGCAAAGATCTCTCCTGTACTAGCTCAAGTCAGTTTCGGATGAGAATCCCTCGGAAAACAAGACCTGATTTTTTTTTTTTTTTTCCTGTAAATATGAACATGCTCACTGGTTCAGAGGAAATCCACAAAGGAGCTTGTCTTTTCCACTTCTAATGCACCACACATGCAGCTTGTCTTAAAGTATATATAAGCAGATTTCTGCCAGCACTTCCCTTTCTTGGGGTGCTCCTTGATTAAATGGAACAAGTTTGTTGTGGTTTTTTTTTTATAATTTGGTGTTTGCTCACATCTTCAGATAGTTGTAATATTGTGGTAATAATGCGATCCTCAAACAGGAGCTGTTCAGTTAAAACACAGTGGCAAGTATCTTCCTGCAGCAACAACAGAGATTCATTTACAGAACTACTTAATTGATCTTTATATTTGGACACAAATGAAAGCTCTCTTACTATCATCCTTTCTCTACAGTTAGTCATGTGCAATTACAGTATCAGATTGCAACCTAAATTAACCTCTGCAGATCCCAGGTGACAGCAGGGCATGTTTGGGGCAGAGACTTGAATCATGCCTCTGAACAGCAAAAGGAAATCTTTTAGCCTGTCTATAAGAGCTCAGGACAGGGAAAGTTAACTAAGGGATCTTGATGTAGATAATTATGTATGCAAAGAAGGATCTGTAGACTTTAAGGAAATGTACAAGGTAGTAGTCCATTGTGGCCATTCTAAAAAAAAAAAAAAAATATATATATATATATATAGGTCTAAATTGAAAAGTATTAGTAACTCATAAAAAGGAAAGTGGTGTATTTCTCAGGTCACACAATAGGTTTGAGAATAGCCTGGAGTAGAACCAAGTTTCCTAACATTCATTTCTGTGTTTCCTTAAGATAAAATTGTAAACTACACTTCCAAGTATGCTATCAGTCATTATAGATAGCAGAGATTGATAAATTTGTTCCCAAAAATAAGTAATTTGTTTTCCCTTTGAAAGTCTCCAGTGAAAAAACATGGAATATTTACCTAATATCCTTCACACAAATACAAAAACACAGACACAAACACACACACACATCCTGTCTGCTATAGAGAGGAAAAATGGCAGCCAGAATCCAAGCCTTTTCTTGTCAAGTTCTGCTTATGTCATTTCCCACCCAAAGAAACAAGAATAATCTTATTCTAACTCTTTTCTTAATACAAGCCACTTGAAATTACCATTATTCAAGCCTGAGATCAGTGGCACAACTTCTTAATTACAAGAAAAAAAATTAAAACAGATTGTTCCCTTGCATTACTTTAACAATTGCTAAGTGATCAAAGATTGCAAAGTAACAAGGTTGCAATCTAGGTAATAATTTATTTGTCAAATATTCCATCTAGCTAAAATTCGGTCCCTCTGACATCCATTCTATGCCAATCTACCCACTGGCTTTTCCTGTCCAGGCTGCATTTGCTTTCTTGTTCCCAGCATCTCCCTGGCACTCCACCCATCACATGTTAAATACTGAAAAGTACAGGAACTCATCAGAAAGTTCACAGAACCAAAAAGTGACGTCTAATTACCATTAAAAAAACTCTCTTCAAAAAGGTTGACAGGCAGCAAAGGAAAGAGGCAGATCCAAGGTAAGGCATAGGTGCAAAACTGTAGGCACAAAACCCCACAGCTACATCAACAGTGGAAATACAGCCTAAGTGTGGAGAGATTACCAAACACATCTGGAAGGTAACATCATTCTTCCCATTACCTGACTGGGAATTTTATGAACCACAGAGGGATCCTAGGTGTGTGGTGCCATCCATATCATAATTACTTTCCATAAGTTAATGGCACGATTTTTAATTTAGGAACAAAGACTGAGTTATGATGACCCTCCCTTAAGGACATGTGCCAAGAGATGGGTTTTTGTAAACCAGATTGGTTTTAGCAGTGTAGCAAGCAACAGTCTCCTACAAATATTTTAATGTGTCATTTACCTTGAGAGAGAAAGTCTGCAAAAAGATTATTTCAGAGAATTATGATGCTCGGTCAAACTTTGATCTATAAAGCTCTACTGAGCTTCCACTTCTATAGGACTATCCTTCAGTTTGCAATATCAGTTTTTCACATGGTCTGTTCTGGATGAGAACATCACATCTTTTGTTGTCTCACAAAACTGCAGGAAGAAACATTACATAGTACTCTTATTAGGGCACCTATATGTGTAGACTTTTGACCTCATTAAGAAAATCCAGCTACTTTAATAGTCATATTACATTACACCAATGTTGTAGCACCCCCTCATTTATGTAGCACACATTCTTTAAGACAAATGCAAAATTATGTTCCTCAAGGTATGGCTCAAACCTGTAGCCTCCAAGTAGCAACAGCAAGAGCAGCTGTTAAATACCTTCCAGGAGTCCTGTCCAAGCTGTTGGCACAGAGTGAAACAAAGTGAAAGCCAAGGAACAAACTGCATCAAAGCATAGAGTAATTTTTTCCCTATACATTCAGTTCCACATACACTGTAATGCTTTCAAGACATAATAGGGAGACTCAAAACCTGACATTGTGTGGATTAAAAGGCAGCAAATTATAGACTAATAGCAGCAGTAAATATCTAAACTAAAAATTTCTTTGTCACAGAAAGTAGGCAAAATAAAAAATAAAAAATACATACAGATCAAAAGTTTAAAGCAAGAATAGATTTAGTATATTTACTACAGCTGTTTCTTGGTTACTCCTGCTTTAAAACACCAGAATACCAGACACTCAGAGGGAATGTTGGATTTAGTAGCATTCCTAAACTGCTGGTCCCTTTGTTCTTTTTTTCTAGTAGATTTCTTCCAGCAGAACACTGAATACCACAGAGACATGTGAATATGTCCCATGAAAAAGAACTATTTAATTCCCCAGATTTTTATTACCTCATAATCATTTAAAAGAAAACTAAATGTCTTTGATGGAAAGGTCAAAAGCTTGGCTGAAAGCTGTGGGACATCAATTCGCTACATGACTCACTCCACTTCTTGTTTAGTCACTACTTACCTACTGAGTTTGGAGTTCACATGACTTTTTTTTTTTTTTTTAAACGAGATGGAATGCCCCTAATGAAAGTTTTTAGTTCTTCTTGTCAGGCTGTATATTCTTCTTTGACTCAGAGACTGTTTGGCTTTCAGCAAACCTCACTCAGAAAATTATTAAACACCAAACCTTGACATAAGCCGCACAAACTTCTTGTCTGCTAACACAATTATTTGTGTAATAAAATTGACCTGCTAAAATACAATTAAAACTTAAAGTTGTCCAAAAGTGGCCTCAGACCTTAGGACAACTGGCACATAACGTCCTATGTGCACATTATCAAAACTCTGCAAGATTTCAGTGTACAAATGTCCAGGAATGGTTCCTGGATTACACTAACTCCTGAACTGTAGCCTCAAGTACCTGTGAGAGTGCTGAATAGAAACACAAAACGTATGCCATTCTAACAGTTTAGAAGTATAAGCAGAAGATTTCCAGTAACTGCAGATGTTCTCTGCCACTGTTTCCTTTGAGAAGATTGATGTCACTGTAGTGAAGTGACTGGAATGTAGTTCTGCTCTATCATAAGGTCCTCTGAAATGTCAAAAAATCTCTAATG
>JAWWEU010000373.1:0-12698 GCA_035583155.1 Acropternis orthonyx | reverse complement strand
ATCCATGTCCACTTCTTATTATTATTCTCTCCCCCCCCACTCCCTTATTGTTTTTCCTCCCTGCCAATGCTTTTAATACTTATCCTCCTCGAAGCCCAGAATCCAAGATTTTACACTTTCTTCCCTGTATCCTCATCGCTGTCTCCTTGTCATATATGTAAATAATCCGAACTGCATGTCGCTATAGACGTGAACATTCTTTTTAACTTAGACTGCAGGTGCCGAGTTCGTTTAGGTTCAGATCCCGCCGCCCCTCCCCGTTTGCAACCCTCCGGCAGAACGGACCCCGCTTCTGAGCGTGGAAAAAACGCTGAAAGGAGACGAGAGTGACACCCAGTTCCTGCGTGGGGTCTTTCCCCACCCGGTACCGCTCGGTGCCCGGTCCGGATGCCCTGGAGGGCGCCGGAATGCCGCCCCCACCGTGTGCGGCCGCGGTCCCGGCGGCGGGGGAACAGCGTCACCTGCCGGTGCCCGCGGGCAGAGCGGCAGGGATCCCGCACCGAGTGCGGCGGTCCCGGCTGTCTCACGGCTCCTCCCAGTGCTCTCCAAATACTACCCCTCGCCGCCGCATGTGGGCTCTGCTCCACCAGGGGGAAAAAAAAAAGGGAAAAAAACCAAAAAACCAAAAAACCAAAAAACCAAAAAAAAAACAAAAAAAAAAAAAAACCAAAAAAAACCCCAAAAACAGAGAGAGAGAGAGGGAGAGGGAGAGGGAGAGGGAGAGAGAGAGAGACCCAGCGGGAATAAGGATGCTATGCAGGTACAGCATCACTCGGGTGACATGCAGCACCCTTGGCCCTCCGTCCCGTCTGAACTCCTCTCCCTCGTCCCCACCACGTCGGGTGTGTGTGTGTGTGTGTGTGTAATTATCGGCCCCCTCATTCCCCCACGTGCTTCGCATGTTAATTGCCAGCATCAAAACACGGTTTAGGTCTGTGACTGCCTCTTTGAAGACAAGCCGAGCTTACG
The DNA here is from genome assembly GCA_035583155.1 of Acropternis orthonyx. Classification (NCBI taxonomy): domain Eukaryota; kingdom Metazoa; phylum Chordata; class Aves; order Passeriformes; family Rhinocryptidae; genus Acropternis; species Acropternis orthonyx. The sequence goes on along the minus strand of JAWWEU010000373.1, from coordinate 11,729 downwards.
AAACGCAGGAGGAGCGTAGGGGAGGCTGCGACATCCCAGGGAACGGTAGTATTTCGATATTACTCCCTGCAGAATGGGTCCCCGTTATTTATTGAATTTGTACCAATGCTTCGCGGAAAGACCTTTCTCTTGGAGGCACTTGTTAGCTGATCACAGGAAACTTTCACCTTACCGCGATTCTCCCTTCCTCTTTTCAATAAAAGTAATGAAAACGAAAGGTTTGATGTTACAGAAATGCAGCTTTTACGTGAGGGAATGGCGTGAAAGGTTCTAATCTCTGTAGGCTATCACGAGAAAGACGCACTCCCGAGAAATTGGAGGTTACGTTTGAATGGATTAATGGCTCCTTCTTTTTTCCTATTTTTATAATTTTGTTGGCTCATTAGCCGAGCTTCCTTCAAGTTAGTCTGTTTCGAAAACAGGTTTTTCAGACCTCCTTCTAGGAATTTTTCGTTGTCTCGTATCTCAACAGGATGCGGGCAGATAGGAGAGTAACTCGGCTGTCTCTTCAGAGGGTGTTTCTTCTGCACATTCAGGAGACTGTTTCTTCTCCGACAGGAAAGTATAAGAACGTGATGGGGGGTTATTTTTCAGTGATAAAAGGCTGTGGGTGCACGGCCATCAAATAATTAAATTTAAAAATGTGTGGTTGCTATAGGCGGTTGCAAAAACACGAGTGACGTGCCTGCCTCTCGCATATTTTAGGTGCCACGCTGCAGGTACCGTCGCCACCAGCGACGCACAAGGAGGCAAACACACAAAACTCGGTGGCGTCTCCCAGGTAATAAAACCCGAGTGTAAATTAGTCCTCGCCTCAATAGGATAATAATTTCTAGGCGCCCTTCTTAGCAAAGGTAGCTCAGCCCAAGGACCAAGTAGATTATCTGCGCGCCTGTCTCGCCCTGGGCGGTGGAAAAACCAGGATTAAAAGGAACTAGAGAACCCCGACGGGCTGCGAAAGTTCTCGGGGAGGAGACGCGGCGGCGGCCTTTGTCCGTCTGTCCTTCTGGGAAGGATGTTGTCCTTCCTTTCTAGTACCACCCGGAATGGTCGAAAACTATTTTGACACTCATTCTTGCCCTGGACACCATGTCCTTCCCGTCCCACTCCCCGGCTGGCGGCATCGCAACTCCCTGGCTGCGCGGCGCCCTGCAGGCGGACGGACAGACGGACGGCGCTGCTGGGGCCTGTTCCTACGCTGTCGGAGCACCCAACCCCCGAGCCGTGACCGCAGCACCCTCAAAGAAACGTCGCTGTATTGATACTCGTATGCCTGTTGACAAAAAGTTTCAGAGCGTTCCCAGCGCATCCCCCCATCTACTTATCGGGAGGCTTGTCGAGCAATCCACTCCTCCCCGGGTCATCGAGCAGGACAGGCACGCAGAGCCCCTTGCCCTGTCAGCCCCCTCCCGCTCCAGTTTTCTTCTCCATTTTTCGGTGGCAACAAGGGGATCAAGAAACGGAGCTAGGGATGCGCGGGCAATTCCAGCCTGCCGTTCAGCCGCTGAGCTGCGAGACACGGCGAAGGCTGGCAGGGGAACATGATTTTACAGTGCTATAAAGGGCCGTCACCCCATCTACCCCTCCTTTACAGGACCGCAGATCCCCCCTCTTTCACACTCCCAAAAAGGATGCTGGGCGGGAGAAGGCAGCTATAGCACAGGCTATGCCCCATCCCTTTTCCAGTACAGACAATCACAACCCCAAATGAATGGCACTGGAATGTGCCTCATCACCTCGTCCCCACACCACTGATTTTGATTTCATCCCAAAGGGCTTTCTCTAGGCCTGTCCTGCTCCCTAAACCCCCAGACCGGTGCGGTGAGATGCTCAAGGTGCAGACAGTGCAGTGCTGGTACGCCATGGACCCCCGAGCGTGTGTTTAACAAGCCCATGGGAGAAACCACATCAGCTGATCAGGTTTGAAATCCGGTAGCTTCCCCTCACGTGAATAAGATTTGTCACTGATGGTAAGAAAGTAGGGGGCAGGGGAATGTTAAGGACAAAAGAGGGCGGTGGAGGAATCCCCCTCCCATCAGGGACGCCTTCCCAGCCAGCCCCTCTAATTTCACTCAGCCCAGACCCCAATTTATAAGCTCCCTCCTTATTTCAGGAGGCCGAGGTATGCAGGCCGGAGAGAAGACGGGGCACAGGGGCATTCCCGGCCTCGTTCCTAATCCCGGACATGCTTCTCCCGCCTCAGGCCTGAGACGGCGCGGTCGGACTGCATCGAGCTCCCCCCAGGTCCCCTCCCCGGAGACCCCCCTTTCCGGTACTCACGGCGCTCCCTCCTCTCCGCGCTCCGCAGCCGCTCGCCGGGCACCTCACCCGCAGGATGGGCGGGAAGAAGGGAAAAGGCGGCGGAGGGGCGAAAGGAGAGGTTGCTGGTGAAGGGAGGGGGCCGGCCACGGGTGCTGCCCCACATCGGACTGCGACATGGCTCCCTCCTCCCCTTCGCCCCGATATTTCCCACCCACTTACCTCCCCCGCTCCGAGGCAGACAGTCGTGAGGGACGGGGAACACGTCTTTCGAGGAACCCTCCTTCAGGGTCTCTACAAGGCGGGGCGAGGAGTCGGGGCTCAGCCTGTGGGGCCCTGGGGTACTCGAATTTGGGGCTGCTCTCGTCCCACGACAAGTGAGGCTGCCGGGTCTCGGGTGCGCTCGCAGCTGGGGTGGGCATGGCCCTTCCCGCACCAGGCATCGCCCCCTCCCTCGCCTCTGACTGTTGTTAACATCACTATTCCTACTGATGGCTGATTTAAGAGGCCTCTGCAAACGGAGGCCGGAGCGGGGCCGGAGGGTACAGAGTGCACGAGGAAGAGTCTCTTCGGGGAAGGAGGGCTCTGCCGGCGGGCAGCCCCCCAAGGGCGGCAGTGGGCCTGGGCAGAAGGTGACTGTGCATCGCTGCTGAGGCGCCAACCGCACCCGGGGGTCGGTGAGCGGCAGATGTCCCGCTCCGCTACCGGGGCACCACGTGGGTGTCCGAGGGACAGGGGCCGAGGGGTTTCTCCCCGAACCACCTCGAAACGTACACTGCTACACATATACCGATTGCCCCACTTACTCCTTGCCCGGACCTTTATTTGGAAATTTACTCCCAAAGGTTTATCGAAAATTGTTGGTACCGGTAGCCGGCAGGTACATACCCGCGGTTCTAACTGCGAAATCCGTCACGACTACTTGCGCACGATTTGCGTGCCAGAGATGACGTCATTTTTAGCCTTCTTCTAAGCCTGTAGTGCAAATGACGGCAAAATACGATTTGCCATATAGCTATTTGGAGAACAGTGCATAACCAGGTTGTGGTTTCTGTGAGGTTATGGAAGTTTCGTGTTTAAACAGAGTGAAAATGAGCCAACAGTAATATTTGTCAACATGTTTCAGGATATTTATATACTATATTGCAAAAGCAAATAATGTAATGAAAGGTTGTGTTAAAGATACCGAATTACACTAATAAGAATTACAGTATATTTTAAACCGGATTACACTAAAATGAAAATAAATATTTGAATTTTTTTATCATAAACAGAAAACAAAAAGCATTTTAGGCATCCTATATTATGTTCATAAATTGTCTTTAGTTTCTGCCGAATTTAGTTTTATATAAAATGATGAAAAAATAAATAAAAAGTCAGATCACGTTGTGAATTGCTATTATTTAAATTAAAAAAATTATTTAAATTATTTAAGTTTAAAAAAATCCTTCGAATAATGCTGTTAATTCCAATGACTGTGAAAACATTCTCTTTTTAATTTACTTATATTTTCAAAACAGAAACTAAAGTGTATTAGACCAGACTTTATTTGACAATCAGAAGAGTTGGCATTAGAACAACAGTCTGCATATTCTTGCTGTGACGTTTCACTACCCGAAAAAGACAAAATTGAACAAGAAAGCTCTGAAATTTGCAATTTCCCCCTCCCCCACCTTACCCTGTTTATAACTACTGCTGGCTGTTGATTACATGTGTTCACTTTCTCATATGGATTATCACTTTTCTGGTGTCTGCATCTTTCTGGACACAATGACAAGGTTAACTATTTTTTTTTTTTTTTTTTTTTTTTTTTTTTTTTTTTTTTTTTTTGGTAGTAGTAAGCATTCATGAAAATTGCTTTCGACTTCAGAAACAGGCTAAGCTCTTTCTAGGCAGGTCAGCTCCAGTGGTGTTAGGCATCAGCTGCTGTCGAGCTCTAAGAATTCAGACAGGATAAAAAGTGGATTATCAGACATAAAATCATCATCAAATTGGTTCTAAAGCCGTTAAAATGGTGTGATTGATTTTTAAAGGGCGAGAATTTGGCTTAGTTATTCTAGTTACAACGATGTGTGGCTATGTGTTTTAAAATGCAGCCCTCAAGTTCATCTCTAGTTAAAATTAGATATAAATATATGGCAGGTAAAGACAAGGTATATTGAGCTTCTTCAAAGGAATTTAAGGGGACAGGGGAATCTGATGAAGTTTAAATTGTTTACTCCAAGTTTATTAGTGTCCCAGTCGTGCAGCTGTACTGAACATAATTAGCAGATAAAAAATTCTTTCCAGGAGCCTGAAACCATAAAACAGGGGATGAAACACTCAAAACCCTGCTTAATTATTCTGACCAAGTGAAACTCTTAATTCTTTTTCCATCTTTCCTCTAATGGTTTCCTCTCGCCAAATCTCTCACCCGCATTTCTGAGCAAAAGAGTAGGTCACTCTGAAAACTGTCTATCCAGACAGGCCACGGGAATCAGGAAGCTCGATCGGTCCGTGGCACTTTAAACAGGACACACTTCATCCTCCTCTTCACCAGATAAAGTCACTTCATTGTAAGTATTATATGTATTATTTTTATTTTAGTTATTTGAACAACTCAAGGTAGACTCCAGTCCTGCAGCTGCTATTCAACCCAAACTTCCGTTAGGGGAGGGGACACTTTTCCAGGTGAAGGACTGAGGATGGTCTCAAAAACGAGGATAAAAAGTTTGCTGTGTTCTTTGGAGACAAAGTTTTTTTTTTTTTTTTTAGCTCTGAGTGGTGTGTTATTATAAAAATGTGCCTAAGTAATAAAACGAGAACTTCTGAACATACTTTGGCTGGGCAGATTTGACTTGAAGTCTTTAAAATTGTGTAAGATCCCACTTCTGTCCAACCCAAACCATCCTATGAACCCATGATTCTGAGATTCTGTGATTCTAAGATTGGAGAATTTGGCATATGGACGGAGCCATGCGGGGCTTTCACGGCGGGACACACATGGTGATAACCCTGTTCTCTATGTGGGTGAGGAAGGGGAGCTGTGAGCCTGCCCGACCTTAAAAACGAGGTGGGAGTTTCCCTTCTGAAAAGGTACCAAACGGTTCATCCCGTTATGTGAGGGTATGTGAGGGTGGGAGGAGCATCCGGCTGTTCTTCCCTGAATTCTGTCGACCCATTTCAGCTAGGATCGTTATTTCCATCAGAGGAAAATGGAAAGTTACAAGTTACATGAATTGCCTCAATTACTATTGTTTTTTTCCCTTTGGTGTGTGTGTGTATGCTCTCCAGGCACACTTAAAGGGGATAATTTTCACCAAGAAGTGTAGGAACAACGAGAGGAATTTTCAAAACAGATCACTAGTTTTTCCTCTCCCTCTCCTGTCCCTCTCCTCCTCCCTCTCCGTTTTTATTTAATTTTTTTTCCCCCGTTTTTTCCCTTTTCTCAGATAGACACCTAGACTCGCTAAAGACCTAGGGCTGGAAATTATTTTAAGGAGCGGTTCGACCTACAGTGATCATGGGCCTGTAGCCAGGCATCCACCTGGAGGTGGGTATCAACAGTGCGTAGCAACAAGCCTGCAACCCGCACTCAGATGTTACACCCGGGGCAGGGATTAGGTGTCCCCGTGGTCCTGCAGACACCCCCCTAACCTGCGGTGCACATGGCTCCGCGGCTGTGTGTCGTTAGGGATAGATGATGGTCGGAAGGGAGAGCTTGGGTCACCAAAGCAAAGGAAGCGTTCCCAGCCACAGTCTCAACCAGGTGAGGAAGCTCCCTCCTCCTGCACGGACAACTTCCCCCTCCAGGAACCAGCAGCACGTTTTCTTCCTTCGTACTTCCAGAAAAAAACCCGCCTTTTTCTCATAGGCACTTTGCCCAAAGCCGCCGTGACGGGAAGGAGACCAGGGCCCAGGGACACATCTCCAAGAGCAGGGAAAACTCTCTTTACTGTGGTTTGGCAGGAGGCAGCGCCATCCAGAGCAGACACTCAGGCAGCATAATAGAGACCTCCCTGTTTCCTCGCCGCCGCCGGGACTCCCTGCCCGCCCCGGCACCCACAGCAAACTTCACCGGAGTAAAACCTTCAACTACAAACAGCACTTTTGTCCTCATCCACCCCCTCCGGTCCTGTTAATACCGGGTTTTCATCGCGACATAAGTGTTTCTGCCTGTTTTTCAAGCTGCTTTGAATGGATCCATGCCTGCCCCTCTGCTCCTCTGGAGAGATAAATATAATTCAAAACACCCCCAATCTCCAAATAGTATGTGACATTATACCTATTATTACCATCATAAATATGATTATTAATAATCACCACTAGCATTATTATTAAAAGAAAGAACAAATAAACCAACGGGTGGCGCGGTACCCTCTCCCCAGAACGTACGGACAGACGGTAGGACGGACAGAGAGGAGAGAGGGTTAAACTTGGTGAGACCCCCTCCGTGTCCCGTTTGGTGGGAGACAGCTCTCACGGTCGGTCGGTGCATGGGGTGGTGCCGGGCCCGGCGGGGCCGAGAGCGGCGGTGGTGATCTCGAGGGTGAGGGTGAGCGAGGGGCGGGTGACAGAGGAGGGACTGGGGGATCGCGGAGGGACCGGGGGTTCGAGGAAGGATGGGAGGGATAGAGCAGAGACGTGGAGATCGTGGAGGGACGGGGGGAACCGAGGAGGGACGGGGGTGGGGGGGGTTCGAGAAGGGACGGGAGGATTGCGGAGGGACTGGGGAACCGCGGAGGGACGGGGGGCTGTGATGCGGCGCTGCCGCCCCCTGGCGGCGCCGTGCGGGAGCGCCTCGCTGCTCACACGCGGGCCTTTCCATCCGCGCATCCTCCCGCTTCCTCGGGCATCCCGCACCACTGTCCCCGCTGCCGAGAAACAGGGGAACATCAGAAACAGGCAGGAAAGACAGTATTGTAACGACAAGGCCTGCGGAGTCGAGGCGGGAGGGAGCAAGCGCACCCTCACCGTTGCTCCTGTCAGTGCTTTCTAAAATAAAATCAGAATCAGTCTAAAAAGTCCTGTTTTTTAAAGAGATGTTCGAAACTTGAGAAAATCACTGGGAAATGAGGTGGTGTGTACGTGGTGGGCCTTCTGGAGCAGTCTGGGGCCAAAGAGAAAATGGGGAAAATAGAAAATTTGGAAAGGGTGAGGGGAGGGAAGGGGGAAGGAAATTTGACGAAAACAGGGTGGAACGAGGCCGAAGAGAGAGGTCACACTGAGCACGGATGTGGAGGCAGGTTGGACGGCTGAAGAACACGTCCATAACATGGACCTGAAAAATCACCTGCAGTGGGGAAAAGAACATTAATTTTTTTTCTCAATATACATTTGGGGGCAGGGGGGATTGTGTGTTTTTTATTTTGTTTTACTTCTTTGTTTGTTTTTGTTTTTGTTTATTTATCTATGTATTAAAATTGTATTTTAATAATTTTATTTTATCGTCTGTTAGGGTCAAGCAGTGGTTCCGTCAGTTGGGTCAGATGCTCTCTGGTCCTCCCTATCCTGTCCCACACATCCCCACAGAGTTTCCACTGCTGTTCAGAGAAAGAGGTGAGAGTTTTTAGCTTTTGGTCTCCATATGTGACAGTTTTCTTCAGGTCACACAACTTGAGGAGTAAGTTCCTATCCGCCATTCCTTTTGTTATTGGTCACTAACTCTCACCTTCACTAGAAAGCTTGAGCAAAACTAATCATTGAAGGGCAATCCATGTTTTTTTAATGAACATTATCTTTACAGAGCCTAACATACCCCTCCCAGTTGCAGAGTTTTGCTGTTTTTCCTGTTGTGTCCAGAGCAGTAGAGGTAAATACTAGGTGTTAGATACCAAAAGGTTATATTAAGGCTGGGAGCTGCCTACTCCTTCTGGTTTTCCATATATTTATAATTTCCTTATGAAAAAAATTCTAGACTCCAATGTAGACATTTATTTTCTCAGCTAAAGTTACTGCAGCATATAACAACACAACTATTATTTTTTAACAGTTTTAATCATTGGTCAAATAAATTACTACATTACAGTGGTACAAATATGAAGTATCAAAGTAAAATTTATATTTACTTTTCTTACCATTCACTTCATTACACATATTTTGGACTATATAACTTTAAAAAATGTTGAGTAATACTGAGATTATGTGTTTTTAAAATTAAAATGTAGACCTACAGTGTATTCCGGTTTTTTGCCCCATACAGGTGTAATGCCATGATTCTTTTAGTGCATTGTCACCTTGAGAGCTTCACTTTCTGACTTAGACATGATCTTATAAGATCACTGCTCCTCTTACTGCAGTGACGGCTCTTGACTCAGGTCATAAGCAATTACAAGACCTCCACTAAATTTCCCTAAAGCAAGAAAGGGGCTTCAGTCCTAGAAGTATAATCCACAACACTGGACTAGAATTGAGAAGTACAGGCAGACCATAACTGTAAAGATTTTGAAGGTAATACATGCACTTTGCAAACATTTACAAGATTTGAAAATTTATTAAGCACACATTTAAAAATTCAGGTAAGGTATTATGTGATTTTGGGAAGTGGATGAAAGCAGCAGTTTATCTCTGAGGTTAATCCCCAATGGGAGAATAAGAATCTGTCAAACAGACTCATAATGCCTTACTTCAGCTGTGAAGAGATGAATACTTTTGTTAATGGAATTATCTTCAGTGAAAGAAGGAAGAATTTTAAACATGAATAAAATTACATTGTTTTTTTCTTCTCACTGATCCTTAGTACAGTTCAGATTGACAAATATTTGGTAGGCCAGAAATGAGCAATTACTCACTCTCTGGAGTGTAAGATGAGTATTCCTTTAAATGTTACTTTTTTTGACTGCACTGTATCAAATAATATCTATCAAACTTCCAGAAGAAATTACAAGAAACAAGCACTTATCCTTTAGAAAATACCATTTTTTTCTTGTAAAAGACATTTTTAACAACAAACAGAAAATACTTTCAATTTCCTAAAAGTGACTACTTCTCTTCCTCATTAGCCCCTAAAAAAACCAACCCCAAAACAGTTTTTAAAACTGGAGGAAAAGAATGTGATTAAGCAAACAACAGGAAATGAAACATAAAACTCTACTTGCAGTTTTTGCTCGCAAGTGGGAAAGACCAGACAGTCAAATAGTTATGCTATTATTAGCAATTTTCCCCAAAGGAGTAATTCAAGCATTGCAGTATATGCAGCCCTACTGGAAGACAGTGCTGACTTAAACAGGTTGTTTTGTTACTTATATAGTAAAAGGAAAAATGAAGAAAAGCTACCCTTCACACAGATAGGCATTTTTTTCACAATCATATACATTTCTTGCTATATCCATTGTCCTTACAAGGTGACCTCACTATTATAAAATGAGACTAGGATGAAAAACTGAGCTATCCAGACATTCCAGAAGAGTCCTTAATTTCTACTTTGAATGGTTTCATTTTCAGCAACAGGACATTGGTTTCGCTTCCCTGATGCAATTCAGTATTGTTACATGGTACACCTGTGTGTGGTTTGGAGGGACTGAATGGCAGGGTCTGGTCTGTCCCTGAAAGTTTTGGGAGTTCCAGCACTGATAGCAACTACAAGGAAGTCTACTGGCAACACAGACTGTGTGAGCTGAGGACACTGATTTCCTTCAGCAGCAGAAATAAATGATTCAGCCAAGAATGTACCACACACTTGTCTCTAATAACTCACAATTACTGATCTGTTCATCGCAAGCAACCAAAATCATGTTAGATCTTGGTTTGCTTGCAAGCCCCTCCACCACGTGCCAAAAGAGGGATATGACAACACTTGTTTCCTCCCAGTGTGCTTTTATAGTTTCCATTCTTTTCAGACAGTACTGCTGATTGGGTTTTCAGATGAAGACTAACTGTTGATATTTCTCTATAAAACTTTCCTTCTCTCAGCTTGTTGTGCTGGTGACAAAGGCAAGTTTTCACTACTTCCTACCATATTGTAGCCATTCAACATCAACAATAACCCTCTCTCCTGAATTGTCTGAACAGTGATTCTCACATTTGCTACTATCACATGTTTGTTTAGCATTCAGCATGGGACTTCTTTCCTGTTGCTCACAGCTTGTCTGGAAGGCAGAGGTGACAGATTGTGTGTCTCAAATAGATCACAAACATCTGTCCTCTGATCACCCTTCTGTCCTCTTACAGGAAATAGTTGTGTTTGTTTAGTGAACTGCTCACAGCCTCCCTCCTCACCTTCACCCATCCCAACTAATTAAGTCTACATTCATCTTGTCTGCTCTGCTTGGATCTACCTTCAGTCACTGATAGGTTTCTCCTTAAGAATCCTGACACCTGTCTTACACAATCCTTAATCTGTCTCTGTCTTAAATACCATGTCCTGCTCTTTTCCTAAATCCTATCTCTGAGGTTGCTACAACTTCTGGCTTGTTCTCACTCAGAGGGCCTTTAACATTTCTTTCCAGCTACACTCAATCTGATGAACTCTTAGTGCTAAGACAATAAGATCATCTTTACAAGCAGGAAGTCTGTAATATCCATAATTCCCACTACCAGTAAGTTTGGGCTTGCTTTTCTGCAGCAAGTTAAATGGGAAAACACTGCTCCCTATGGTTGCACATATGAGAAAAATGACAATTTTCTTTGGTGATATGTCTCTAACGTGATGAAACTCACTGAATTTTGTGGAATAGAGTAATACAAAAAGCACCATCAGGTTTTTTTTTCCCTCATTCTTTTGTATTTAAAATAGTAAATTTAGTTCACTGTAAAAATGAATATGAACTGTAATACCTTGGCTTTGGATCATGGGAACAAAGATGAACAGAGAAGATAAACCCCACTTCATATGGTATCACTCTTCATAACCTTGTTTCTCTGTTATAAAAAAGCATAGGAAGCATATGTATTAAGTGTTAAAATTACCACGTTTTCGTAAGGTCACTGAAGTCTCTGTAGTAATTTACCTGTTTGAAGAACATGTCAAATTAGAAGCTAAGTGTTTTGCCTTTGTTTTCTCCAGGAAATGCATTTGCAGAAGGTAAGTTGGGTGATACACCTGTGCATTTTTCAGCATTCTCCAGCTGATGAAAAACAGGGAGCATCATGACTACCACCTATAGGCACTGCAAAGAGCCATCTGCTTGTCTTGTCACTAGAAGCTCACTTAACATTATGGTCCAATTCTTCATCTTTTCAGTGATTTATTGATGAATGATGCAGTCTCACCTCTTAGGAGTAGCAATAGTCACAGATACAAAGCCTCTCAGTTTGCTGAACAACAAATTCAGATCACAATTTGAAGGAGACAGTCAAAATGCAGGTAAAATTGGTGGATGGTGTATCTAATTGAAACTACTCAGGACCATTTTTCATATTTTGAGTTGTTGTGGATGACAATTTTCATTTCTCAAAGGGTGTATATTATTGCTAGTAACAACAAAAGTGCCAAGAACAGTTCTGAATCACTCATGATAAAGTTTCTGTCTTTATGTGTAGTCCTAATTTTT
>JAWWEU010000371.1:0-12771 GCA_035583155.1 Acropternis orthonyx | reverse complement strand
ACTTCTTTTAACTGAAACTCTGTCGCATTGGGAGGTGGTTGGCATTTTGCCAAGAGTCAAACCAAAACAATAACACCTTCATATATATATTTATTTATATAGATAGTTAGGTAGATAGATAGATAGATACAATTGCAAGTTTTGAGAGCTGTTATTTCCTTTTTGCTCCCTTTACTGTTTACCTAATTAAATTCATTCCCTAATTCAAAATTCAAAGTGAGTCTTAATGTGGTTTATCGGGTTAGGTCCTTTGCTCTCTTGGCCCCCAGATATCTTAGTTTCTCTTTCAAACTAAGACAGAGATGTGCTTCAAATGCAATGAAGTAAAGTTCTAAAGAAATTTTTAAAAATATGTTAATAGCAAAAGTCAGTGCAGAAATAACATTGTCCCCTTAATTGCTGAGGATAGTCACATCACAACCTGGGACATAGACAAGGCAGACATGTTTAATGTTTTCTTTGCTTTGGTCTTCAACACTGATGATGGGCTCTGGGGGTCCCAGTGACCTGAGCTGGAGGACCGTGGCTGTGAGAATTATAAACTCCCAGTTGACTCTGAACTTATTCAATATCTGCTGCTCCAGCTGGGTCCCTATAAGTCTATGGGGCCTGATGGGATTCATCTGAGAATACTCAAAGAGATGGCTGATGTCATTGCAAGGCCTCTCAGTAATTTTTGAATGGTGTCTGGAGTCCAGAGAGGTCCTGGTTGCCTGGAAGTGGCAAATATTGTCCCAGATTTTAACAAGGGCAAGCAAGATGACCTTGGGACTACAGGTCTGTCAGTCTCACTTCAGTTCCTGGTAAAATTATGGAGAAACTTATTGTGGGAAGTATTGAAAAGCACCTGACGGACAACGCAGTCATTGGTCACAGCCAACATGGCTTCATGAGAGGAAAGTCCTGCTTGTCAAACTTAATTTCCTTTTACAAGGTAACCTGCCTAGCTGATCAAGGGAAGCCAGTTGATGTCATATTTTTGGATTTCAGTAAAGCTTTTGATACTGTCTCTCATAGGATCCTTCTGGACAAAATGTCCATCACACAGCTGGATAAACATGTCATGTGATGGGGGAGCAATGGGTTCACAAGTTGGGCACAGAGAATTACAGTAAATGAGATTCCATCAGGCTGGCAACCAATCACCAGTGGGGTTCTGCAGGGCTCCATTTTAGGGACAGTGCTCTTCAACATCTTCATAAATGACTCAGACGCAGGACCCGAAGGTATACTAAATAAATTTGTTGGTGACACTAAATTGGGAGGATCTTTTGACTCCCTCAAAGGCAGAGAGGTCCTGCAGAGAGACCTCGACAAATTAGAGGGTTGGGCAATCACTAACCATATGGAGTTTAACAAATACAAATGCCAGATTCTGCACCTGGGATGGGGCAACCCTGGATGTACAGACAGACTGGGGAACGAGAGGTTGGAGAGCAGTGCCATGGAAAGGGACCTAGAAGGTTCCTGGTCAATGGCAAGTTGAATATGAGTCAGCAGTGTGCCCTGGCAGCAAGGAGGGCCAACTGTATCCTGGGGGGCATCAGGTACAGCATTGCCAGCTGGTCAAGGGAGGGGATTGTCCCACGCTCCTCTGTGCTGCTGCAGCTTCACCTCAAGTACTGTGTGAAGTTTTGGGCACCACAATATAAGAAAGATATAAAGATATTAGAAAGTGTCCAAAGGAGGGCAGTGAAGATGGTGAAGGGCCTAGAGGGGAAGCTGTATGAGTAGTGGCTGAGGTCACTTGGTCTGTTCGGCCTGGAGAAGAGGAGACTGAGGTGAGATCTTATTGTGGTCTACAGCTTTCTCATGAGAGGAAGTGGCGGGGCAGGCATTGATGTCTTCTCTCTGGTGACCAGTGATAGGACCCAAGGGAACGGCATGAAGCTGCGTGAGGGGAGGTTTAGTTTAGGTTGGATATTTGGAAGATATTCTTCACCCAGAGGGTGGTTGGGTACTGGAACAGGCTCCCCAGGGAAGCGGTCACAGCACCAAGCCTGCCTGAGTTCAAGAAGCATTTGGACAATGCTCTCAGGCACATGGTGTGATTCTTGGGGTTGCCCTGTGCAGGTCCATGAATTGGTCCCTTCCACCTCAGGATATTTTATGATTCTAAAGACATTATTACCATAGTATATCTTAAACTAAATTAACTTCAGAAGCAAAAGAGTCACATTTCAAAGGTGGGATGCAGAGATCTTCAGAACTGTGCCAACACACACTGAAAGACTGTTGACTTTCACTCTTCTCTATGAGAGTCAAGTTTTTTATTTTTTTCTTAAGTAAAGAGGTATTAATGTTTTCACTAAATGCTGTAACTCTCCATACACTGATTGTGAAAGTCTGACCTGGCTCTCTGCCAAAAGCCAAACTTCACAAGAAAGATTCCCCCTCCCTCTCCTAAAACTGCAAAAAGCAGCAAGAGAAAAATTGTAGAAATATATATATATTTACATATATTACATTTATATACTACGTACAAGGAGACAGGGACCCCCAAACAACCCCAATAAGGGACAAGGGGAAGGGAAAAGGGAAAGGGAGACAAAAAGGGAAAAGACAAACAAATATATACACTCTAAACTCAGGAATTAATAAATAACGAACACAATAGCAAACCCACTACTTTCCTTAGGAAAAGCAGGTTCTTAACCTTCGCTGCCGGCTGAGACAAACAGCTGTCGGACAGGCCTTGCTCACACAGATAAGCAAGGCCCAAACACCAAGGACTGTCTCCGAATTTGCCCGAGAAAGAAAGAGAGAGAAAGGACCTCCTCCTTCAGTTTTTATACACCTGATTAAGTAAAGACATGGGATGGAATACTTCCTAGGTTTTGACCCTGGTTACCAAGGAAGGCCTACAAAAAACAACCCATCACAACTGATACTACTTAAAAGAAAAAAGAAATAATACTCTATACTAGAGGACTATTAGGAGTTAATGTTATGTGCCTTCCATTGCCAACTAATTTGTCAAGGAGAATTCACATATTTGCTCTATTTAGAGAAGACTACACAGAATTTAAGATATTTGCCTCCATGTTCTAAACACACTCTTACCTGATCATGAATGTCAACCATCACTGTGTTCTGCTGTGACAAGTGACCAGCTGGGTGCAGCATACAATGGGATATATTTGGAGGGTTAAAGGCTTGGGGCTCTTCTATTGCTTGCTGCTGTTCATAGGAGAGATGGTGATAGTTTTCATCTTGGCTAACAGAATTTTGTCGAGACAGACGATCTCTTCTTGCTCTCTGAAGATGAACAGGAGGACTAAAAACACATAAAGAAAAAGTTGGAAGATCATATTAAGAAAGGTTTGTGGCATGTATAACTAGAAGCACAAAGAACCCCTGAGCCTTCTCTTCTCTGGGCTAACCAGACACATAGAATCATAGAATCATTAAGGTTGGAAAAACATCTACGATCATCAAGTCCAAACATCAACCTAGCACCACCACCATGTTCAACACTAAACCATGTCCTCAAGTGCCATATCCACACATTTTCTCAACATTTCCAGGAATGGTGACTCCACCACTTCCCTGGACAACCTGTTCAAATGCTTGACAACCTTTTCCGTGAAGAAATTTTTCCCAATATCTAATCAAAACCTTCCCTGGTGCAACTTGGGGCCATTTCCTATCATGTATTGTTACCTGGGAGAGGAGACTGACACCCACTTTACTACAACCTCCTTTCAGGTAGTTGTGGAGAGCAATAAAGTCTCCCCTCAGTCTCCTTTTCTTCAGGCTAAACAATCCCAACCCCCTCAGGCACTCCTCATAACACTTGTGCTCCAGTCCCTTCACCAGCTTCATTACCCTTCTCTGGACATGCCCCAGCAACTCAGAGTCTTTCTTGTAGTGAGGGGCCCAAAGGTGAACACAGTACTCAAGGTGCAGCCTCCCCAGTGCTGAGTACATGGGGACAATGACTTTCCTAGTCCTGCTGACTACACTATTTCTGATACAAGCCAGGATGCCATTGGCCTTCTTAGCCACCTGGGTACACTGCTGGCTCATGTTCAGCTGCTGTCAACCAGCATCCCCAGGTCATTTTCCACCAGTCAGTTTTTCAGCCACTTACCCCCAAGACTCTAGCGCTGCATGGGGTTGTTGTGACCCAAGTGCGGGACCCAGCCTTGTTGAACCTCAAACAATTGGCCTTGGCCCATTGTTCCAGCCTGTCCAGATCCTTCTGCAGAGCCTTTCTACCCTCAGTAAGATCAACACTCCCACCCAACTTGGCGTCATCTGCAAATTTGCTGAGGGTGCACTCGATCTCCTCCTCTAGGTCATCGATCAAGATACTAAACAGAACTGGCTGTAATACTGAGCCCTGGGGAACACCATTTGTAACCAATTGTCAACTGGATTTAACTCCATTCACCACCACTCTCTGGGCCCAGCCATCCAGCCAATATTTTACCCAGCAAAGAGTACACTCATCCACACCATGGGATGCCAGTTTCTCCAGAAGAATCCCATGGGCAAGGGTATCAAGGGCTTTACTAAAGTCTAGCTAGATAACACCCACAGCCTTTCCTTCATGCACTGAGCGGGTCACCTTGTCATAGAAGGAGATGAGGTTTGTCAAGCTGAAATGAAAGCAAGGCCTAAAAGAGTTAACTGCGGTATATTGCTCTGTTCTGCCTGTGCTGCTAAGGAATTATTGCAACTCATTCTGTTCTGTTTACTGGACCTAAACCTAATCATAAGAAGAATGCTAGAACCACTATACAATGAATCTAGGGGTTATAAATTAGGACAAGGTGGACATTTGAATAGGCTAGAAAGGCCTTGAGCCAATGGTTTCTGCAAGTTTCAGTTAGCAGGTCATTCAACAATAGAAAGAAGGAAGGTCACAGAGAGGTAGAAGAAGAGTCACCCCTCTAAGTGAGGCTGAAGACCAGAACCAACCACCTAAAAGTTGTGCCAAGAGAAGATTCTAGAAGACTCCGCCTCGAGTCCCACCTAGGCCCTGCCTAAACTGCACCTATTATGAATATGATGATTAGATGCTGTAATTGTATGAATATGTATGTTGAAATGTTGCGATCATGTATGTAGACTGTATAAATCACCTAGCTTTTCACTGATGCCTTTGAGCTAGTTTGTCCAGCGCGAGCTGGCTGGCTCCCTGACATCGGAATAAATACTTTTGCTGCTTAAGGATAAAATTGTCTCTAAGCAGTTCCTTTATTCCGAGGCTTTTGCGGTATCAAAGCATGACCTACCTTTCCTAAACCCATGCTGGCTGGGCCTGATCCCTTGGTTGTCCTGCATCTGTCACGTGATGGCACTCAAGATTATGTGCTTCATGACCTTCCCCAGCACTTGCAGTCAGGCTGATAGGCCTTTTGTTCTCCAGATTCTACTTCCAACTCTTCTTATAGATGGGCATCACATTTGCTAAATTCCAGTCACCTGGGACCTCCCCGGTTGACCAGGACTGCTGGTAAATGATTGAAGGTGACTTGGTGAGCTCTCCCTCCAGCTCCCTCAGTACTCCGGGGTGGATCCCATAGCAGGTTGCTGATCATTCCCTCCTGGATTATGGGGGCTTCATTCTGCTCCCCATCTCTTTCTTACAACCTGGGGATGGGTACCTTGAGGACAACCTGTCTTGCTATTTAAGACTGAAGCAAAGAAGGCATTAAGTACCTCAGCCTTTTCCTTATCCTTTGTCACAATATTTTCTCCCACATCCAGTAGGAGACGGAGATCCTCTTTGTCCCTGCTTTTGTTGTTGATGTATTTGTATAAACACTTTTTGTTGTCCTTTACAGAAGTGGCCAGATTAAGTTCTAGCTGGGCTTTGGCCCTTCATTTTTCCTCCATGCATAGCCTCATGCCATCCTTGTAGTCCTCCTGAGTTGCCTGACACTTTTTCCAGAGGCGATAAACTCTCCTTCTCTCCCTGAGTTCCAGCCAAAGTTCTTTGTTCTGCCAAGTTGGTCTTCATCCCTGTCGGCTCATCTTTTGGCACATGGGGATGGCCTGCTCCTGTAACTTTAAAAATTCCTTCTTAAAGCACATCCAGCCTTCCTAGACTATTTTGTCCTTCAGGACTGCCTCCCAAGGGAGTCTTCTAAACAGGCCAAAGTGTGCCCTTATGTCTTAGTTTTAAAGAGAAAACTAAGATATCTGGGGGCCAAGAGAGCAAAGGACCCAGCCCCATTAACCACACCAAGACTCACTGAAAATTTCGAATTTGGGAATAGATTTAATTAGGTAAACATTAAAGGGGCAAAAGGGGAAATAGCAGCTTATAAACAACTCCTAAAATAAATAAATATATATACACATATATAGACACCTACACACACACGCACTCACCCTTACACACACACAAACTGGGAACAACAAACCAACTGAACAGAACAAAGAGAACACAAAAAACCCCTAGTTTGAATGTTCTGCAATAATAGTTATGGCAGTAGGTGGTGCTGTTGCACAGCGGTGTAGTTACGTCATTCTCTCGAGTGGTGTTTGGGTGCAGTGGCAGGGTGCCAGCCGGCGGCAGCCAGGGCAGCAGGCAGGGAGCAGAAGCAAACAGGGCTTTGCCTGCTTGGCAGCGGCTCTGATGAACTGGGCTGGTGCACGGGGGGCTGCGCCTGCTCGGCAGCGGCCGCAGCAGTCCAGGAGAGGCGGCGGCTGCTCAGCAGGGGTGGTGGGGCTTCGGAAGTTGCGGCGGTGGTCTGGGAGCAGTGGGGGCCACTTGGCAGCGGCGGCACGGCTTCGGGAGCAGTGGCAGTCATTTGGGAGCCGACTGTTCGGGAGCGGCGGCAGTGAAGCAGGGCCGGTGCGGCTTGGATCACAGGATGGTGCACGCAGGCTGCGGTGGAGGATGTCTCAGGTGCTCCAGGGCACCACGTGCGGCTGCAGAAAATGGCTCTGACCACAGCACCAACCGACACACCTGTGTGCTGATGCCGATCCAAACCAAAAGTGCCCCTCCCTTCCCTTTGCCTCCGGAACTTCTCCTTTCTCCCGGTGTTCCCAGAAGACACCTGACCCTTTCCGAGTTCCATTTCTTTTTCAGAGTCCGCTCAGGTAGGGAGGGGAAATTCTCATATTTAAAACCATAACATCATCCACCCCGAATTTCCTTTCCCGTACAACGCCCTACATCGAACGTCGAACATCCAGACTTCCTAGACTATTTTGTCCTTCAGGACTGCCTCCCAAGGGAGACTTTTAAACAGGCCAAAGTGTTCCCTTTGCAAGTCCATTGTGGCAGTTTTGCTGACCACTCTCCTTACTTCTCTGAGAACTGAAAACTCATCATTTCATGATCACTTTGCCCATGATGGCATCTGACCATCACATCGCCCACCAGCCATTCTTTGTTCACAAACAACAGGTCCAGCAGGGCACCTCCCCTTGTTGGCTTGATTACCAGCTGTGTCAGGAAGTTATCATCTTTCACACACTCCAGGATCCTCCTAGACTGTTCTCTCTTTGCTGTGTTGTATTTCCAGCAGACATCTGGTAAGTTGAAGTCCCCCACAAGAACAAGGGCCAGCAATTATGAGACTTCTCCCAGCTGCTTATAGAATATTTTTTCTGCCTCTTCATCCTGGTTGGATGGCCTGTAACCATGTCCCACCAGGATATCTGCCTTGTTGGCCTTCCCCCTGATTCTTGACCATAAGCATTCAGCTGGACACAGGACTCCAGGTGTGGCCTCACCAGTGCCTAGTAGAGGGAAAGGATATCTCCGTCAACCTGTGACAGACTGTCACGTGACTGTGGCCTAGACACAGGCCTAGACACACTTCCAACATCCTGCCCCTGATACCCTGCCCCTTGACCTTGGAAGTGTAGGCAAGGTCCCACCTACATTCCATGTAAAGTCTGAATTGCTCAAATCACACTATCATTAGTGGACTGAATGGGTGGGGTGACTCTCGCCCCCATTAGAATGGCATTTGCACAATTGGTTGTTGCTCCTGCATGACTTGGACACCAAATGTTCCTAGCAGTCCACCAGAGCCATAGCAACACTTATAATCACCTGGTTGCTATCTGTGATGTGTAAGTCACCATATGGGTGTGTCATTGTATTGATCTGTCTTGGATAGAATTAACTTTCCCCATCTTGACTCATGAGTTTTTCATCTAATTTTTTCCTCTGCCTGTCCCACTGAGGTGAGTGATAGAGCAGCTTGGTGGGTACCTGAAGGCCAGTCAAGGTTAACTCACCACACTCATTGCTCATCTTTCTTCTGCCTCAATAAAGCTTTGTTTTATAATGTTTTGTCAGACTTCATTACTGTTCAGACCACAACCTGCTGGCAACACTCCTCCTAACGCAGCCCAGGTTAGCATTGGTCTTCTTCAGTAGGAGCAGCTGAGGGAGCTGGGGTTGTTTAGCCTGGAGAAAAGGAGGCTCACAGGTGACCTTATCGCTCTCTACAACTACCTGAAAGGAGGTTGTAGTGAGGGGGGAGTCGGCCTCTTCTCCCAGGCAACTAGTGACAGGACAAGAGGACATACCCTCAAGCTGTGCCAGGGAAGGTTCAGGTTGGACATCAGGAGGAATTTCTTCATGGAAAGGGTTGTTAAACATTGGAATGGGCTGTCCAGGAAGGTGGTGGAATCACCATTCATGGAGGTGTTCAAGGAACGACTGGATGTGACACTTAGTGTCATGGTTGACAAGGTGGTGATCAGTCAAAGGTTGGACTCTATGATCCCAGAGGTTTTTTCCAACCTAAATGATTCTGTGATTCTTTACCACAAGGGTGCATTGCTGGTTCATGATCAACTTGGTGTCCAATAGGACCTCCAGGACCTTTTCTGCTGCTTTCTGCTTAGCTGCTTTCCAGCAATTCAGCTCCCAGAAGGTACAGGTGCATGGGGTTATTCATCCCCAGGTGTAGGAATTTGCACTTCCCCTTGTTGAAATAAAGGTTCAGCAACCATAAACCCCCTTGTTTTAGGGTTCAGCAACCGTAAAAACAAGAATGCACATTTCAGTAGAATTTCACATATTTACATTACTTATGCACTTCACACAGATTATCTTTAGAGGCTCCTAATGAGTTGCAAATGAGGTAATATTAGTATTTTACAACAGGTAACTGACATTTAAACCAGCTGAAGCTAGTGCATCTGCTTATTTTGAGTAAACAATTAAGAGACTTGGGATTTGACAATATTCATGAGGCACACAATTTTTAAATTGTCCATAAAAAAAGTTTGGATAAAGAGACTTCCATGGAATTTCTCATAAATTTTGTAGTAGAACTGTGGTGGATTGACCCTGGCTGGATGTCAGGTGCCCACCAAAGCCACTCTATCATTTCCCTCCACAACTGAACAGTGGAAAGAATATATAATGAAATGTTCATGAGTTGAGATAAGGACCTGGAGAGATCACTCACCAAGTACCATCACGGGCAAAACAGACTCAACTTGGGAATATTAATTGAATAGATTACCAATCAAAATCAGAGCAGGATAATGAGAAGTAAAACAAATCCTAGAAACACCTTTCTCCCACCCCTCCCTCCTTCCTGGGCTCTACAACCTCCTCCCCCCCACCCCCATCAGTGATGCAGAGAGATGGGGAGTAGGGGTTATGGTCTGTTCATCACACATTTTTTCTACTGCTGCTCAGGGAAAGTAGTCTTTCCCCTGCTCCAGCATGGGGTCCCTTGCATGGGAGACAGTTCTTCATGAACTGCTCCAATGTGGGTCCCTTTCCACAAGGTACAGTCCTTCAGGAACAGCCTGCTCCAGTGTGGGTCCCCCACAGGGTCACAAGTCCTACCAGGAAACCTGCACTAGCATGGGCTCATCTCTCCATGGGTCTGCAGGTCCCTGCCAGGAGTCTGCTCCAGCACGGGCTTCCCCTGGGGTCATAGCTTTCTTTTGGGCATCTACCTGGTCTGGCGTGGGTCTCCTCCACAGGCTGGAGGTGGATCTCTGCACCCCTGTGGATCTCCATGGGCTGCAGGGGCACAGCTGCCACACCATGGTCTGCACCACAGGCTGCAGGGGAACCTCAACTCGAGCGCCTGGAGCACCTCCTCCCACTCCTTCTTCACTGACCTTTGTGTCTGCAGAATTGTTCCTCTCCCATATTCTCACTCCTCTCTTCTCTGAGTACAATTACATCTGCACAATAACTTTTTTCTTTCTTAAATATGTGATCACAGAGGCGTTACTATCATCGCTGATTGGCTCAGCCTTGGCCAGTGGTGAGTCCATCTTGGAGCCAACTGGCATTGGCTCTGCCGGACATGGGGGAAGTTTTTAGCACCTTCTCACAGATGCCACCCCTGTAGCCTCCCCCGCAGCAAAAACTTGGTCACTCAAACAAGAACAAACTAAGTAGAGACCATCCCATGGTTCCCCACTTGATTCTACAACATGCCTTCCAGTCTCCACAAATAAATAAATTATCCAGTGCATGTAGAATCATTCAAGTTATATGGGATGTAGTACTACCCTGGGTACAGGCTCAATGAGCCATACTGCAGGAAACAAACAGAAAGGGTTTGCCAATACTAGAGCAGATAATTTCCAACACAATCTGGAACAGAATGCAAGATTCTCAGCTTTCATTGTACCTTTTGCTATCATCAAACAACCCTGAAACCTATTGGCAACTCACTACATAACCCTGACATTTCTCAAGCTTCACCCAGTTTCACTACTGAAGGCAGAGGGGTGGAGAAGGAGAATGATACCACCACAGCTGTTCAGATGCTATTGAGATTGTATCATAGTTTGTCTTAGATTACGCATAGTCATAGTGGAAAGGGACCCGGAGGTCCTGGGGCACAAGCAGCTGAATATGAGTGAACAGTAAGTTGCTGCAGTAAAGAAAGCCAACAAGATCCTGGGTTGCATCAAGGGCATCACCAGCAGAGATAAAGAAGTCAGTCTCCCACTCTACTCAGTACCTGTTAGGCCTCACCTGTGTTCAGTTTTGGTCCCTGCTATGCAAGTAGGAAGTGGACAGGCTGGAGAGGGTACAGAGAAAGGCCACAAAGATGATCCAAGGACTGGGAAGACTGCCATGTGAAGAAAGACTGAGAGAATTGGGTTTGTTCAGTGTGAGAAAAGAAGGCTTAGGAGAGACCTTATCACTGTGCTCCAGTATTTTTTAAAGGGTGATTTCAAAGAAGATGGAGACTTCCTTTTGACAAGGAGTCACATGGAAAAGAAGAAAGTAATGGGTGCAAGTTACTCCTGGGGAGATTCCGACTGGACACAAAAGGAAAATTATTCACAATGAGAACAGTCAGCCATTGGAATAATCTCCCCAGGGAAGTGGTGGATTCCCCAGTATTGACCGCTTTTAAGATTCAGCTAGGCAGAGTGCTGGAACATATTGTCTAGATTCTGCTTTTGTCAAGAAAGGTTGGACCAGATGATCCTTGAGGTCCCTTCCAACCTGGTATTCTATGATTTCATGATTTTTTTCTTCCAAACTCTGTGATAGATGTTGTAAAAAACCCAGTAAGCCACAATCATTGGCATTCAAAATCATTTACAGTCTAAAAAAAGTGATGTGTTCAGCTGAGTTAAAGTGGGTCAGATGGAAGCAGATAGAAGAACACATAGTGAGTATGATCTTTAGGCAGGGACAGCCATCACAGGGTGTCCATAACTGAAGAGCCTTTATGTCAGTGCTCTCTAAGGTAATTATCTTGAAGCGGCAACTTTTTGAATGCCCTTACTCTTTTGAACTGAAATTACTATTATGGCAAATAAAAAGAAAGAAAGAACAAGTGGAAAATGCAGTATAGCATAGCAAAGGGAAAGAAGTCCCCACATTCCATGGATTAATAGGAAGAAAATGGAGTTGCACTTTTTGGTTCCACACATGTACATGTTGTGCTTACAATGCAGAAAACTTCTGAATCAAAGGAGAATGAAATTGGGACAGCATCTTCTTCAAATTAGAAAGCAAAACAAAAGAGATTGTATTCAAATTTTCTTTTTAGTTTCAAGTATAAGACTTACTTGCCAGCGATCCAAAGCAAAAGAGCTTCAGCACGGTTTCCAGTCAGAGCAAACAAAGACTTTGTCCTATGGCAAGGAATGGATGTGCTAATGGAGAACCATCTTGATCATTCAACTGACTTGTACATTCTCAAGAAGGCAACCTGACCTCATTTATAAGCAGTACTATTCTTATAGGTTTAAAGTTGTCCCTTGTAATTTTACCATATCACCATTAGGGGGCGCGCGCTGATCACGGCACCGTGATCTGCCACGCAGCCAGCGCCGGGACTGGCCGGAGAGGGGCGAGGGGCCATGCTTTAAAGTGTTTGCCACCGCGAGATCAGGGGGGCAGGGGAGATGAACTCGTGGGAAGCCCCGCGGGAGTTGGAGGGGTATAAGGACGCCTGGCATCATGTATACTGTCTCTTTGTTCCCTGCTCGGCTCTCGACAAGGAGCTGCTACCTCCCTGTCCCTTGCAGCCGCCCCCCCTGTCGAGCTGTGAGAAAAATCTCATTTATTAAATTTAGAAAACGGCAAAAAAAAATCATCTGTGAAACAAGGAAATAAAACGAGCAAGGAAATCTCTAATACAGCGCACGCTGGGTGCTCAGGTCCCGAAGGTCCCAAGAACACACCTCCTAATTCAAAAATCGCACTTTTAAAGGTTCCCAGGGTCCCGCCCTATTTACGCAACAGAAGAAGCATTCCCCTCTCCGTGGCTGGCTGTGCCGTGCTGGGAGGTGGGCTCCCCAGGCAGCATGGCAGCCCCCAGGACCAGCCATGTGGCATGAGGGGTT